>APFE030241797.1:306773-322537 GCA_000404065.3 Pinus taeda
TCATCAATGACATGAATGAGAAATTTATCTTTAATAGTGAGCTTGTTGAGCTCCCTATAATCTGGACACATGTGCCATGATCCATCCTTCTTGTGCACCAATACTACTAGAGTAGAGAAATAACTTTGACTAGGTGTAATTATACCAACCTCTAGCATTTTTGTAACCATACGTTCAATTTCATGCTTTTGGGCATAAGGATATTTGTACGGCCTGATGTTTGGAGGAACACTTCCTTGAATCAAATGAATAGCATGATCATGATCAGAAATAGGTGGGAGGCCTTTGGGAGTCTCAAATACCTTGGAATGATTGTCCAAGACATTTTGGAGATTTGGAGAAATACATGATTTCGATGTGGGAACCTCTAGCGAACATAATTGTGTAATTATGCCTCATTGTTCCTTCTTTAGAAGCTTTGTCATACCGTTAGAGATGATTATCTTTCACGATTTCCTTGTAATACCCCTTAATTCAACTTCCTTTCCTTCTGCACAAAATTTCATGAAAAGTTCTTAAAATTTAAAAGCTATTGTACCTAAGGTTTGTAGCCATTGGACTCCTAGTACAACATCAGCACCACCCACTGGAATGGAAAGAATTGGGCTACTCAATTCATATTCTCCCATGGATAGCTTGATATTATGGCACTTTCTAGAGAAATTTATGGTTCCTCCACTTGCAACCATCACTTGACACTTTGGTGCTGGATATAGGAAGCAATTCAATTCCTTGGCTATCTTACAATGAATAAAATGATGGGTACTTCCCGAATCAATCAACACTATTACTTTTTTCTTCTTGATATGTCCTTCTATCCTGATAGTTTTAGGAGTGGTAATTCTAGCCAATGCATTACAAGATATGGTTGGATTCATTTCTTCTTTCTCTAGGGTTTGTTCCTGGTGTATATCCTCTTCTTTTGATGTTTCTTGTTCCTTTTCTTCCTCATCTTCACAATCTATGTATAATAATTTCCTCTCAGCACACTTATGACCTTTAGTGTATTTTCTATCACGACTGTAACAAAGCGCTTTTTCTCTTTTTTCTTCCAATTGTTGTGGTGTTAACCTTATAGGTTGTGGAAGGCTAGTGGCAAAAACACTTCCATCTTTATAGTTGTGAGTGGTAGGCTTCCTGGTTGCCATAATTTTGCTTTCCATTTTTCTTGCTAATCTGAATGCCTTCTCCAATGAATCAAGTTCCCAAAGGCAAACCTCATGTTGGATGTTATCCTTTAAAGTCACTATGAACACATCAATCCTATGCTCCTCTAGAATATCTTTTACCCTTATGTTCAATTTTTGGAAGTCCTCAATATGCTCCATCATTGAACCCTTTTGTTTGAGATTTATCAATTGGCTAAAAAGGGTGTTTCTTTTTGTATCCTCATAATGTGCTATCATTTATTTCATAAAAATTTCCCAAGTGATAATTTTTTACGAGAGAAAAGCCATCAATACCATACAAACTGATTTGGTTCCAAATATAAAGTTGTAATACGTACCTTTTGTGTGTTTTGCACATTATGGAGATCGAAAAATTACTCCATCTATAGTATCCATGTTCTTATCCTTGCCATCAAACTTCCTCATATCGATCTTTAGCACATGGTGGGTCTTAAATCTAGTGTTAGAGTCTATGAAATCATGATTGACATTTATTTTTTTCTCATCATGAGTTTCCTTTACTACCTTTTCTCCATTCATAAACATTTCTTGTAGCAAGTTTTTCAAATCTGTCTTCAAATCATCCATTTTGCCTTCCATCTTAGCTTCCAAGCCATCCATCTTAGCTTCCAAGGCATTCATCTTAGCTTCCATGACTTTCTTTAAACCATCCATTTTATCTTCTATGCATTTCGTTAAACCATCCATCTTAGCTTTTGTTACTTTTTGTGAGAGTGAATTTTGTTGCACTTGGTCTCGTAATTGTGATATATCATGTTGCATTTCTTCCTATTCTTCATGAGTCATGCTAGAGATTCTATGTTTCTTACTAGGTGTTTCCATTTTCTTTCTTCAGGGCGTCAATTAATGCTAATAATCCTTCACTATTCCCTTTGAATTCCTTCAAACTAATTTTTTAAATCAATCTTATGCAAAATTTTAAAAAAACTACACACCTTTTTTCACTTTGTAAGTGCTCTATATTGAATCTATTTTATATATGTAATTACGGATCTCCAAGATATGAAATTGCATTCTATAGTAGCCCTCTGAATCCTCTTTCTAACCTCACAAGTCTGATCAAGATTGGATTCTACAAGGAAGAGTTATGCCAAATCTCCCATGGTGGCCTAATTATAAATTGGTTCAATAGAGCGACTTGTACGAAGTGCCACGTGTCACTGTTTCTAACTTAGTACCTGAAACTTATATACAGAAAACTATAGACCATCCTCTTTCTGAAACGTCTTACCAAATTTAAATATGATTCTCATAACAAAAGTTATAACTATTTTCCCCAGGTCACCTGTTTGAGATATAATTCAGGATCCTGCACAAACCCTAAATTCCTTGGATCATATCTCTAAAATTATAGCGAGAAAAGATACGAAATTCAGATCTGAGGTTTAGAAAGATTTTTGCTCAAATGGGTTATTTTTTAGCGTCTGAAACATCACAGAAAAAAATTATAGTGAAAATTCCACAATGACCTGTTTGGAACAACGAAACCCTAGACTCGAAAGCTCTTATATGAAATGTTATGCAACCAACTCACAAAATAGAAGAAAATATAGATGAACGCCTTCAAAATCAGCCTCTTGGAGTGGGAAACCTCCTTTACATTACAAAAATTAACAATTATTGGATGATACAAATGACTAAACCTCCTTTCTATATATAGGAGTCTAAGGGTCACAATATAATCAAAGCCGACATAGCAGTAATAACATAAGGGCACAACAATAACAATAGTGGGTTTCTATGGGGCACTAATAAAAATATGGGGACAATAGGGGAACAATAATACAAATAAGTGATATAATGAAAATAGTAATGGGCGAATCACAAGTATTATAAGGGCCTAACAAACAATTCCCCTTGATGTGCTCTTTCTGTCGGATGGAATCCCTACGCAATCTCCATGTGCGAAGCTTTGAAGCTTCACTCTCTCTGCCTGTTTGTACCAAATACCAAACTGAGTGGTTCCTTTGAGGTATCTCAACACATGTTTAGCTGCCTTTTAATAAAGTTTGGTTGGATTAACCATGGCATGACTAAGTTGGTTAACTATAAAACACATGTCTAGTCGTGTGTTCACCAAATACATAAGTGAACCCACAAGCTACATATAAATGGTAGCCTCCACTACACCTAAAATAGCATCTTCCTTCCTCCAATTACCTGCTAGAGGAGTCTCCACGGGTTTTCTACTCTCCATGTGGAACTGCTTCAGTATCTCGTTGGCATACTTTCCTCGAGAGACAAATAGTTCTCTGTCTCCCTGTCATACTTCCATACCAAGAAAGTAATGCATGATCCTGAGGACCTTCATCTCAAATTCTCTTGCAAGATCCTCTTTGCAAGATTTTAGCATCTTTTAAAAACCTATTAGAATCAAATCATCGACATATAATACTATAATAAACATGTTGGGAAAAGGTCCCCTGGGGGTCAATTTTGGGGTTACAAACCCAATTTTGGGGCAGAAGGCTCAAATTTTGTATAAAGAATATAAAATTTCGTAGTCATGGAGTGTGAATATATCTAAAGTCCAAAAGGGTTTTCCGCCCTTAGTCTAGATAGGTTGTGTCAGTTTTGGAGATCTGCCCTTGGTTCGCGGACCATGGGATTGTATAAAAAGGAGAGCCTTAGAGAGTCTATGGAAGTTTAGTAGTAATGAGTCATTGATGTAATAGGTGTGTGAGAGCTAAGAGCGAGAGCCTTAGTGGAGGAAGAGGCTCTGCAGCTGAGTGCGTAGAGGCCTAGGGTAGAAGTCCGTAGCTAAGTGCGTGGACCCATACAGCTGTGTGAATAGGGTGGTTAGAGTTTGTAATGAAAATCTGAATCATCAATAAAGAGACGTGTTCTGAACTTACTATGTACTTTCCCTCTATGTAAGCGTTATTTTACTCCTGTTATAAATGTTGCGATTATGTTATGTTGAATGCTGAGTTTCAGATATAATGTTAAGTTGATGCATGAAAATATATGCTTCCATCTGTTACTTGAACACAAGTAATAATATATGTTTACACGAGGATAATCTTAATTGTATGGTAAAGTTTTCTAATACCTAAGACAATTTGTGGAACAAGTCAATAACCTAGTTACAGAGGCGCGTAAGTGCCTGAATCATAGCCTAGGGTTGCGTAAAGGGTAATTGGATACCTTCGCAGAGGTTCTGAAAAATAGAAGAAGAAGTACATCGATAAGCCCTAAATGCTTATCAATTTGTGTGAAGACAGGAGTGAGGGTATAAGATCGGCATCACGACTATCTCAAGGTGCAGAAACTTGTTTCTTGCATCCACCCATACTACTTCAAGTGAGACTTCAACCCGCGCTCCATGGATTGATGTTGAAAGGGCCAGTAGTGTAGGGATTTTCTTGCCTGCTTAACGCTGAACCTGGGTCAGGGCCCATCAAGCCAACAAATGGTTCTATTGTTGGGACTGGGATTTGCATAACGAGATGTGTAATATCGTATCATTGGAATCCAACTAAGAAAAAGATCGACAATTGGTTGGATAGAAAGATCGACGAATTCTCAACGCAAGAAAACAAGAATCCATGATTGATGAAAGAATAGTGGTTGGACATATATTTGTACACAGAAATACATGAAATCTTCTTCTGTTACTTCCTAGTTGAGCTATAAGAGTGGATCACAAAGCTGGCAAATGGTTAAGGAAGGTGGAGGCTTAAAAATCTGATTTTTTGGACACCGGAGTTAGTAAGGAGATTGGAAGCCTTTGAAGATAAGATCACATGCGATGTCGACCATTGGCTCGACCGTATCATAGGAGGATTTGTGATATAATTCACGGTCGATACCTCTGTCAGTTACAACGAAGAAGAGCATCGCTTCTTTAAAGGACCGCGAGGTAAGTATTTCAAGTCACTAAATACTTGGATTAAGATTCTCTTGTGTGAAAAGAGGGTCATGCGACTACCTTAATGTTTGGAGCTACGGGAAGAGGAAAGTATTTCAGGGAGGGAGGAAGAAAAGGTCCTAAGAATAGCCCACTGATCGAGCCTCCTTTGAGTGACGACGAAAGCGTAGCGCTGTCTTCTCCATTGAGCATTGTTCAACTCATAAGACAAGGGTTCCCGCGAATACCTACACCATCCCAATCCTCGTCCCATCCATCCACACCACCTCCATCCTCACCTCCACCGCTCACCCCATCACCCACACCACTGCCACCTCCACCACTGTTCAACATGGTAAACTCCATAAATCTATCTATATTCAAGGGCATACGAAATGAAGATCCATACCAGTTTTAGTTTGTCACAAAGGCTGTATGGGAAGCTAAGGCTATCACAAATGACCAAATGAAGAAAGCCACGTTGGTTGGTGCTTTGCAGGACCATGCGCTAACATGGTACATTAAGTACAATACTGATAACCCAATGTCTATGTTGGCAGATATCCAGGATGCGTTGAATAGATAATTCAGTAGACCTAAGTCTCAAGTGCAGTCGATTGTGGGATTCAAGGAGATCATGATGAAGCTTGGGGAGACACCCTGAGATTTGGACCAAAGATTGAAGTGTACGATCTATGAAGCCAACATGAACCTAACCGATGGGCAACACCATGAATGGTTTGTGGCATCGCTCCTACCCCACCTAAGGGTTGTGCTATCACAACAAAAGATTGGGACCTAGGTAGAAGCTTTGTAAATAGTGATGAGGCTGCATGAGACACCAATGCAAGATGCTAATCTGGGGGCTAACTAGATTCATGCACAATTGCAAAACCTTTGTCTCGAAATGCAAATTCTAAAGAAGGATGGAACAGCTCGGCCAGAGGCGCGTGAAGAAGTTTGGTGACTAAAATGCAAGGGTCAGGGGCATGACAAGGATAATTGTCCAGTCTTTACAAACTATGTTGCAGCAGGGGGACCAATGCCTCTACGGCTGGAGGCTATGGAAGGGCCAAGTGTAGAACCCACGCTATGGTGCACTATATGTTCAGTGGCTGGGAAAAATGCAACCAAAAACTGCCATTTGTTGCAGAAAGTCATACATACACCACAACAACTCTTCTATAATTTCTGTCAATCAGTAGGTCATGTCAAGTGCAATTTCTATCATTATGAATTAATGATGGACACGACACCTATATACAGTGTGCAGGCAGAAATGTGGCCTCCTGTCCAAGGTGTTGGGGGAATGTGAGGTGAGTATCAGGGACGCGGCCAAGGCCAAGGTGGAGGAGGGCCTCGTAGAGGCTGAGGGTAGCTTATTTGTTATAATTGTGGAGGACTAGGACACTACACGAGGGATTGTTCGAATCCTACATGATTTTCATGCTGATACTGTACTCAGTTTGACCATGCGACTAAGGATTTCGCTATATTGTTGGCTAGGATTCGATAGAAGGGGGTGCAGCCTCCATAGTCGACACAGAACCTCTAGATGATGAGGGCCGAGCCTCGTGAGGAAGAACCTAAGGTAAACATTATGCTGCGAAGAGAAATTACGACGGGGGAGGATAAAGGCAAGCAGCTTGCAAAAGGCAAATGGGTCCGCAAAGCACCAGAAAAGGAAACTTGGTTTGATTTGGAGCATGCAAAATAAACATTTATGGAAGCAAAAAAAAGCTTCGCTGAGGCATCTTCCTTAGAAAGTCAGGAGAAACCAGTTGAATAAATGGACCCATCCATGATTACAACATTCATGGAGACCTACATGAAACTACTCCGTGATAGTAAGGTTGTGAAGGGCCTACAGGAATTGATCTATCAGTGTGCTAGAAAGGATGGCACTACTGGAAAACCACACATAGTCAGAAAGATTGGCAACCATAAGCTAAGAACTGGGCATGAGATGAGACTCACTACACAAATAGGGGAATACGAAATGGACCAAGTTAGCCTGGATCTAGCGTCCGATGTGAATGTTTTGTCAAAGCAGACATGGGAAAGAATGGGGAGACCTGCGCTCCAGTGGTCTCTGATCTAGTTAAGCATGGCGAATCAACAGAAAATTATCCTGATGGGGAGGCTACAAGGGGTAATAGTTGGCATCGAGTGTGCAAGTGCACTACTGGATTTTGAAGTAATAGAGATGGTGGATGATAGCAATCCCTACCCTGCGCTCCTTGGAATCGATCGGGCCACTGACATGAATGGGATAATGAAGTTGAAGAAGTGAAAGATTATATTTTAAAAGAAGTCACTCCATGTAGTGGTGCTGCTGGATCTTGGAGAAGGACCATGCTATACAGAACCAGTCCATGATCATGAAAGTGATGACGATTTGGACCAGATTTACAAGATAATGGCGTGATTGGGTAAATCCAACAGTGGATGGACATATTACATGGGATCGCGAAAGCTCCTGCACATTAGATTCATATGAATAATTAGAGCATTTGTAAAACTGACTGCATGAAGTATCTACATTGCGTTGTAATATGATGACCAATTCATTGTGTTGCGTGTCATCGGAAGTAAGGGATCTTCCTCACTATGATGGGCTAACTGATGTTGATCATTTATTGGATGCATTTGAGAGAGAAGTGCCAGAGAAACATCACTTCCAGGCCTTGGACTAGGTACTGCGCGCTACGCCTACAAGATGGTGGGGTACGCGCAAGGATGATTTCGATGATTGGCACGACTATAGGAGGATGATGAGAATATGTTTTGGGAAGCCAAAAGTACAGATGACAGACAAGTATGATGGAAGGGATGATCCGCATGATCACCTGGCCAAATGGACTAAGGCTTGTGGAGAAAATCCCCAACCTAAATGGGTGCATCTGTTTTGTCATACCCTAGATTTCATACCAATGAATTGGTACTTGGAAACAGATCTCTGCCATGGCACTGAAGAATGGGACATCTTGCACTAGGGGTTTATAATGACGTTCAACTTTGAGGATGGGTTTGACTGTATTCACGCGGTGCTACAGGAGGTTAAAGAAGTGATATTTAGGATACCGCAAGATCCTCTAGACCTGGTTCAACCTAATTGGACTACCAAACTCAATCACGTGCTGGAATGCTATAATGTGACCACTGAAGAAGAAGACAAGGATCCCAGAAAGATTAATATTCTAGAAACTGAGGGTCACCACGAGGTTGAAGGTCCATAGATAAAGGATCCAGACATAACCGTGCCGCTGAAAACTAGGCAGGTCAACATTGGCACAAAGGTGGAACTGAAATTTGCAAATATTGGGGACTATTGGGATGATGCGACAGTAGGAAAGGTCACGGAGCTCCTCCGCGAATATTAGGATTTGTTCCCCAAGAAGCTTTCTGATTTAAAAGGGATAATACGAGACCTGGGTGTCATGAAGATCACCCTGAAACTGAACGCGAAACCTGTAAAACAAAGACCTTACCGCCTTAATCCAAAGTATAAGGAAAGGGTCCACACTGAGTTAGCTAAGATGCTCATGGCAAGAATTATTGAACTAGTGGAAGAATCTGATTGGGTAAGCCCGATGGTGATTTAGGAAAAGAAATAGAAAGAAGAAATAAGGATATGCGTGGATATCCAAAAGTTGAATGATGCTTGTGTGCATGATCCTTTCCCGACCCCATTCACTAATGAGGTCCTGGATAATGTAAGCGGCCAAGAAGCATAATCTTTCATTGATGGGTTCTCTAGGTACCATACCATCACATCAAAATCGTGCCTGAGGATAGAAGAAAGATGACCTTCATGATTGAATGGGGATGTTTTCAGTACACCATAATTCCTTTTGGGTTGAAGAATGCGCCAACAATCGTTTCACACATAGTCATTGTGGCATTCAAAGGCTTCATTCATAAGTTTCTTTAGGTATACTTTGACAATTGGACAATGTTTGGATTGGTCAAGTGCCCTGTGGCAAGTCTGCACTTGATTCTAGATACATGTCAGAGATACCAAATCGCGCTCAACATGAAGAAGTGTCTATTTTGTGTCCATTTCAGGATCTTGCTTGGTCATGTGGTATGTAGACAAGGATTAATAGTTGACCCCGCGAAGATCGCGGCGATAATCAACTTGGAGGTGCCAAGGAATGTGAAATAGATGCACACAACTCTAGGGCATACCAAATACTATAGGAAGTTCATAAAGAGTTATGCCTAGATCACCGCGCCTATGGAGAAATTGTTGAAAAAAGATGCTACGTTCTACTGGTATGATGAATGCCAGAAGAGCTTGGACATGGTGAAATATAAAATGGTCACCCCGTCAATCCTAGTCTTCCCGGACTGGAAGAAGGAATTCCATGTGCATGTGGATGCATCATGTATTTCACTGGGGGTTGTGCTGACACACGATAGTGAGGGAGAATTGGACCATTCTACAGCATTTGCAAGTAGGAAGTTCTCCAAGGCTGAGAAGAACTATTCCACCATAATGCACGAAGGACTAGCCATGGTGTATGCACTCCAAAATTTCAGACACTATTTGCTGGGTGGACATTTTAAGATGTATATAGATCATTTTGCATTGCAATACCTAGTCAATAAGCCTATGTTAGGGGGGAAGATTTGCATATGGTTGTTGTTGTTCTATGAGTACAAATTTGAAGTTATTGTGAAGCCAGGATGACTAAATGCGGGACCTGATCATCTGTCGCGCATTGAAATGGGAGAGGAACCTACTAATTTGGAGGAGGGGCTACTTGACGCACAAATCTTTACAGTACGTGTTGTGGACAGTCACTTTTAATATATCATACATTTCTTGACGACGGGAACTTCTCTAGAAGGGTATACAAGCCAGTAGAAGGAGTTAGTGGTGCGCGTGGTAGACTTCTCCATCATTACAGGGCACTTGTACAAAATGGGGTTAGATGAAATATTGCGACATTATGTACCTGAGTTACAAAGCAGCATTCTCTTGGAGGCTCATGGAGGAGCTGTAGGAAGACATTATGTAAGGAAAGCAACAACGCAAAAGGTTCTATGTGTTGGGTTGTGGTGGCAGTTAACGTTACAACCATTCGAGAAATGGGCGATTAACTTTGTGGGTCCAATTCAACCTCAAGGAAAGAAGATAGGTGTGTGGTACATCATCATTGTGATTGAGTACTTGACCAGGAGGATGGAGGCGTAGCTTGTGAAGGATTGTATAGCCGTGACAACAGAAAATTTTATTTTTGAATATGTGTTGACAAGATTTAGCTGTCCAAAGATCTTGATGAGCGATCGTGGTACACACTTTCTTAACAAAACAATCAATGCGTTGACAGAAGAATTTCAGGTGTATCATCAGAAAGTACACCTTATCAACAACAGGCCAATGGGACGGTGGAAGCATTCAATAGGATATTGGAGAGTGAACTAACGAAGGTTTGTAATGCTCAGAGAAATGATTTAGATTTGTTCATACCCACGATTTTACGGGCCTACAGAATGACTTGCAAGAAGCTAACTGGGAAAACGCCTTTCAGACTCGTGTATGGTGTAGAAGCTGTGATGCCAATGGAATACATTGTACCTAGTCCACGCATAGCGGCACTCACAGGAATGGCAGACCATGGAGCCTTGGAAGAGAGGCTCGCGTAGCTAGTAGAGCTTGAAGAGGACCGATTTCTAGTTGGATTTCATCAACAAGTTCAAAAGGAGTGAGAAAAGGCATGGCACGATCGACACATCAAACTGCGCACCTTCAAGGTGAATGATTTGGTCTTGTTATATGACAATAAATTTGATAAAATTCCAGGGAAATTTTGGATGCACTAGCTAGGGCTATATGTCATCAAGGAGATTACTGATGGTGGAGTAGTTCAACTAGTTAAATTGAATAGAGAACCCTTCCCAGGGAAGGTGAATGGTAGCCGATTGAAGCCATACACCAGTGATCTAGCTAGGTCACTATATGAGGGAAGCACAGTCTTAACACTCTAGGCAGTTGAAAGGAGGCATGGGACTATAAACTACACTACCTAGGTTGGAGAGCTGCGTGAGGAGAGAACTGCGTGGAATAAGGGAAGGTCACATGTCCAAAACAACACACAGAGAGCTGCACTACCAGGAGAGCAACCGCGTAGAGCAGCTGGAAAGTGATCGTTAAAGTCACTGTTCATGATTTGATGATGAAAAAATGACCAAATGGAGCGGTGGGGTGGAATTTAAGTTGGAATTTATGGGCAAGATCTTTGAAAATATATCACTAATCTAGCATTAATGAACCGATTTTGGGGGGAACGGTCAGATTTGAATTCAAAATGGCCTATAAATTACATATGGCCACCCAGTGGAAAACAATTTGCATATTGAGAAATTATGAGTTGTGTTGTGTGTTGTGCATGAAACGCACATTTTTCGAAGAGCTACTTGATTTATTTCCAAAAATTGTCTGCAAAACTATACATGACATTATTCTAAGAGAAAAAACCATATACGTTGAAGCAATGACAACTGAGGGAGTTGTTCCGGAGGTTGCTATGGTAGTAGAAGGAGCTGCCCCGGAGGTTGCACCTACAAAGATCCCAGCTAAAGTACCAAAGTCTCCACGGTTGCCTAGACCAAGGCCTACCGCAAACAAGGAGGGTCCCCAGAACAAGAAGGGCAAGCAGTCCACGACGCCGCAGCTGGTGCGTGCATCTCCTAGAAAACACCCACAGAAGGGTAAGCCCACCACACAGGAAAAGGGAAAGATTATTAACCTGGAGCCGAAAGAAGACGAGATTGAGGATATCCCAATGGATTATGAGGATGTTGGGGTGGAAATGGAGGATGTTGAAATTGAGGGGTCTAAGGCCATCACTAAGATACCTGAGAATGTTCCTCCACACAGGGGTAAGACCAAGGTGCCCAAAGACTTGATGAGAGTAAGGTTACCCAGCACACACCCCTCTTACTAGACCAAATTGTGTTCGAAGGGCCATGCTTGGGGCATGTCCCCCTTGTGAAATTAGAAGACTGGGATTTGGCGAAAATAGAGCGGTTCCCTCATTTAGCAATGGACCAAATTATACACTGGGTCCTCCACAAAAATACTGTAGTGACTGCATTGGAATCACATAAGTGGTTGAGAGGCGTGGATAAGGCAAGACTGCTCAACCTGCTATGGGTGCTGCATTACAACCACGCACCCATCACAGTGGTGGTAATCAAGTAGTTGTTGTGCTTGGTACACGATGGGTGTTTGTGGCTGGAGGAGCCAATACCCATCATTGATATGTTGATCCATAGGTTCACACGACTACCATACACAGGGGAAAATCCGCCCATGGCCTTTGGTGGAAATATGAACGAGCATGTTGTCGTAGAGGCCATGAAGGAAAAGTTCAAGTTAGTAAAGAAGTCGCACGGCTACGCCATTTCGAGCATATGTCACCCTGCGGTTAAAGTGACAACACAACCCTTGGTAGGGAAGGTCATGTGGAAGTGTCGTGTAGATGAAGTGCCGACACCCATCATAGCTTTGGTGGCACAATGCGCGGAGGGAGTTCAATTTAATTGGGTACGCTACCTCTGCGGAGAGTTCCTTGCTAATTTTCATGAGGCACAGGATCTTAGTAAGTCATTCCACTATGCACGGCCCTTGTTGTCCATAGTGCTAGTAGCATGGGAGCTACCTGAATTTAGTCAGTTTCCTCTGGTCGCGTCAGACGTACTAGAGGCAGTGATGTATGCTTCCCTGTGGGCAACTAAGGACCCTCATAGGATAAAAGACAACAAGATCTTTTGCATATTGATGGAGATGAATGTGCATATGGCCATCAACCACAAGCCGCAGTTGTCGCCTATCAATTTTGACATAATGTAGGAGTACGTGAAATTCAAGGCTGACTTCCACCATGTCTCAATATAGGCATGAAAGGACCCTCAGTAGAAGTGGCATGACTGGCCCTATTTGGAAACAAATGACACAATCGACGCAGTCCTTGACCGCTGGCCGGTAGAGTGGTACACTGCCTCGGACTTGGCTATGGGATCGAGCAAGGCCACCACACAACGTAATAAGAAATATGTTGACACCTAATCCGAAACGGATGGGTGAACTGGAGAGTCATCAAGAAGATGAACTGATCCGTCATGTTTGTGTATATAAATATGTATTAGCTAAATGAATAAGATATCAGTTTCTCTCGCTCATTCTGGAGTTACCCTGGCCTGACATGGTATCAGAGCACAGGTCCCAGAAATAGTTGTAACTCCTGCTGTCCTGAGAGCTGCTCAGTCCTGAGCACTACTCTGACATCTCTGACATTGAAATAGCTGAAGACTGCATACCTGAAGACTGCGTGCCTGAAGACTGACGCTGTCTGCCTTGGTAGCACGTATCTGCATTGAAACGCCTGGTATCTGCATTGAATTGGTAACGTATGGTTACTGTTATGAAGGAATTTTTTTAAACGCTGACCACTGCCTGTAGTAAAATATTGGGAACGCTGCATGTATTAAAATGTTTGGAACCTGCATGTGGTCATCCATGGAATCAAAGCGTTCATTGTAGCGTTTCATGTTTAGAACCTGCGTGTGGTCTATTCGCTGCCTATATTAAAACATTCAGAACCTGCGTGTGGCCTATTCGCTACCTGTATTAAAACATTCAGAACCTGCGTGTGGTCTATTCGCTGCCTGTATTAAAATGTTCAGAACCTGCGTGTGGCTAGCCCGAAGTTAAGCGCCAAGCCAAGTGATACATATAGTGTAACTGTTTTACGTTTAAAGATATACTAACAGTGCCGTTCAGTAACTATCATCTATGGACAAAGTGAGAATTGCGGTGTAAGGTTCGTTTCTTCAATGCCATCATGGGAATCAAAGTCTGGTAATGGAATTCAGTTCAAGTAATGCCCTATAAACTTTCTAGCACTAGCTCAGACATTGTCGCGTTATCATCAACAAGACAGTGGGTTTGGTGGAAAACGTGCGCAGACAGCTAAGTAATAAAACAGTTTTTAAAATTGATGGTGTAAATTTTCAAAAGTTGGAACACCTATGTGAAGTTTAGTATGTGAAGATATCCATTTCACATAATTGTCGAAAGTAAGAAACCAAGGTCTCCCAATTTACTTTCACTATTCGAGGACGCCCATTTATCAAATGACTGACACTGTAAAACGCATAATACAGTGATCGTATTAGTTAAGAGAATTGGGGGTTTCGTTTTATTTGCATTCATGGACTACCGTATGAAATCTTGTCGAATTGTGGCTAGCCTAGTGATACATATAGCAGAATTTTGAATATGGGGTTAGATATGCTGATTTTTGCAGAGATATATATGTGGTGATATATGTAGCAGAATTTTAATGATTTCTTTCTCCATAGCAAAATCATTTTTTAAAGCAGCGGAAGTCTTTTAAGAACAATTTTTTTTATCAGAAGTATATATCAGCAAAAGTTTTTTATATCAGCAGAAGTAACCTTTTACAGAATGCATTCAATCATCTCTATGATAGGAATAGTTCTCACTGGCAAGGAGAACTATCCTGACTGGTCCCGGATGGTACAACACACCCTCATTTTCAATGAGCTGTGGAAAGGAGTGTGTTTCGGAGAAGGAGACAGTGACCCAGAAAAGCCTACATCAGACAAAGAGCTTGCCATCTGGGAAAACAAGAACAGCAAAGCGTATGCATTAATAGCAACGTCTGTAAATAAGGAGGTGAGTCGTCACCTTACAACATGTTCAACTGCCTTTGAAGCCTTACAAAAGCTGAAAGAGCTCTATGACTCAGATTCTGCACTTGAAGTCGTCCAACTTATGATTAAACTCTTCACTCTTGAACTGCAAAATAATGACCCTCTTGCTCTTGCATCTGAAATAAAGTCTATAATGCATGATATCAAATCCACTAAAGTTGAGCTGGATATCTCTCTTATTGCTTTTATTAAGGCATTGTATCCTACATACTCCAATTATCTTGAGTCTTTGCAAGCAAATGGAAATCTCAAGGATATAACCTTTGACTCTCTTATGAAAAAGTTTGCTGAAAGAGAAAAAGCCTTTGGAAAGAAGACAGCCCCTGAATCTTCAGAAGAAACTGTATGCCTGGCTAATAAAGAAAAATATCCTGCTCAAGAGTATACAAGAGGAAGAGGTGGACGAAGAGGAAGAGGAAGACACTTTAGAGGCAGGGGGGCAGGCATTCTCAAGGAGAAAAGGAAGATTTACATTGTATTCACTACAAAAGAAATGGATCACATGATGCCTCTACATGCAAGCTACCATGGGACAAAATTGAGCAGAGAAGAAACCAACAGAAAGGTAAAACTGATGATACAGACAAAGGTAAAGCACCTGAATCCTCTCACTATATTGAGGCACAATGTAACATTGGAGTAAATGAAGATTTGTTTAACACTTCACTTGCTTCCTGGAAAAATGACTGGCTGCTTGATTCAGGAGCAACCTGTCATATGACTCATAGAAAAGACTTTTTTGAAGATTTCGCTGACAATGTTGATGGAGTAGTTTAGTTTGCAGATCAGTCAAAAATCAAGCCATCAGGGCTTGGCACAATCAGGCTTAAACTGCCTGGTCTCTCAAACTTTCTTCTTGATCATGTTTTATATCTCCCACAGCTCAAGAGAAACTTGTTGTCCTTGGTCCACATCTGCCAGCAAGGTCACTCCATTCATATGTTTGATGGCAAGCTTGAGGTGAAAAAATCATC
>APFE030241799.1:0-11275 GCA_000404065.3 Pinus taeda
GGAAAGAGTTATTTTTGCGGACAAACCTAACCTCCCTAGGAGTCTAAGACTCTCTAGTGACAAACAAACAAAACAAGAGCAATCCTTCTCTAAACATACATTATTCTATGAGAAACCAAGTGTTTTCCGATCTTACCTTAGGTCCAACGCTTGTTGTAGCAGTCCAGCCTTGCTGACCCAGATGAGCTCCTCCTTCACTTTAAGACCTGCATACACTAACAAAGCAAACGATTACATAACACCTGAATAATTCATAAAACAAAGCATATTCATCACATAGACCAAGGAGTACATGAAATAATTCATTAACAACAAATCATGGAGAAGAATGGACTTATTTGTATTAAGGAAACAAAAAAGGAACCATTACAACCTGAGCCTTGGGTGTGCAAGCTCCTCCCAGGGTCCAACAAGAGATTTCCTCTACTTTGACAAGCTCACCCACTCCCAATATGGCAACAAGGAAGGATAGTGATCTCTCCTCACAAGTCAACAATGGAAGTCCTAATTCTAGCAGCGTTTACCCTTTAGAATGTTCAGCTTTCAACCTCCCCTCCTTTGGCCCAATGCCTGTATTTATAGTATTCTAGAGGAGGTTATTCAGTTCCAACATCAATGGGATACTCCCTCTTTTGGATGGGGTGGCTCCTCTCTTGATGGGATAAGCTCCTCTATCATAGGGATGCATGAACCATCTGGAGGCGCTCAATACACGTCAAAAACTCTTCTAGAAGGCTCTAGAAGTGACCACAAGTAACTTTTTAAAGATGAAACTCGCGCCTTTTGACCATTACAGGGGTACGCACCCATCCTTTGGCTTACAGAGCGTACAAGTACGCAGGCACAGTGTGTTTGGAGTGCGTACACGCAGGCAAGGTAGAGAGAACCTGCGTACCCAGAGATAAACATGTTTTTAAGTGACTTTCTCTCTTTTTGAAGTTTGACATGAAGAGCAGAAGTATGAGGCTTGACAAGGAGGATAATATGACTATTGATGGAGCCATATTAATTGTAGGTAGTCATGGTGACAAATTTCAGTGTAACAAGGACACAATAGTAAGGCTTGGTGTTAGGGAGGGTAAGTTGTATATCCTGTACGGCTAGATTGTAGGTAGATCCAAGGGGATCTTGGATCAAGGATCGATGTTAGTGACAAAGAATGAGCAGGAGGCTTTAAATATTGAGTTGAGATCGACGAATCAATTTTTTAATATGGATGAAGGGAATGAAGAATCTTCCAAAACTATCAGAACTAGTTGGTATGAGCTAACATTGATGGATGCTTAGGAGTAGGATAAGACTCCTAGGAGCATGGTTGAGAAAAATAGGCCTTCAGTGTAGTTTCTAAAGCAGGTATCAAGGAAACCTTCCAATTCAGAAATAGTAGCTACAACAACAGATGATGTGTTGGGATTGGAGACATATCTAGGTGGAGTAGTTTCTTCTAGAAGTAGCCTCCTCGCTAAGAGGAGGTGTTGAAAGTTGTAGCTCGAGTATGTACTTATGTACATGCCTTGTGTTTAGGCATGCAAAAGTCACTCACATTCTCCTTATAACACTTGATCAAGTGTGAGAAAGTTGCTAATGTAACTTAGCTTAAGTTTAACTTAAGAAAAAAACATATTATTATGTTGGCTTATTGAGCTAAAAGAAACTTAGGAAAAGTAAAGTAATTTATTTGAGTGATTTTGTTTTGATCTTAGTCGTTGATCTCAAGTGAAGAGATATCTAATATCAATTGTTAATCACTTTGAGAGTAGGGTTATGGTTAGGGATTTAATTCAATATAAATTTATAAAAGCAAAGTTGAGGAGAGGAGAAAAACACATTACAACAACACAAGATTGAGAGAGGCATCTTAGTGAGAAATGTGTTGCGGTCTGAGGGAGTGCAGAGAGGCTAAATATATAGATATGCAGAGAAGACTAAGCACTAATCTAGGGAAAATCCATTGGATCAGATCTAGATTATTTGTATTATGTATTTTCTTAGTTCAACCATTATCCTAGGACGAAAGCCCACATAAGTTTGGGATATTTTTTAATGAAAAACTTGTTGGGAAGAATCTGCGAGTGTTGTTTTATGTGATTGGTTATTTAAATTTTATTCCACTGAATTTATGTTAGGAACCTAGATATGGATTTCATCAATAGATCAATTTTCTGCTAGGAATTAAGTATTGGGTTCTAGGTTCACAAGAAATCTAAAAAAAATATATACTGAAATAAACATGGGTTGAAAAACCATTACCAAATTGGTGAGTTCATATTGTTTCTTATAAATAATAATAGTGACTATCACCCCCTCACAACTAGAAAACCACTTTCAACCTAAACTAAAAGCGTTACGTCATAAAGTAGAGATACCACATTTTTAATTCAACGCAACTATTGAGTGATATTTGTGTTTTAAGGACTAGATTGTGCTCATCATCATAGGAAGGAAAAACTTTTATTCATAGCAAATATATTATAAACCACTTCATTATTATAAACTTTAATCAATTCTTTTTTAACAATAGAGGAAGTAGCTGTGCCAAAATCACCCTTTCCATCTTTCATGATGGATAATGGATTGAATCAACATCATCCTCAAAAACATTATCATCTTCTTTAGGGTCACAAAAGCTATATATAAGATCTATTGGAAAATTTAATAACTATGGAATATAACTTAAAAGTAACATGTGAATGAACCATCACTAGGCTATAGAAATTCCCACTGTAGATCAATAGATTATGCAATATACTAAAGCAAAATACAAGATCTACTTCTACAAAAAACTTTGCAGAAGCTTAATTGAATATGAGCAAGATCAATGAGAACACATCTAACTGAGAATGAGAAATCAATCACATATAACACTGAAGAAATAACCCGAGGAAAGCCTTAGCTTAAAACCCCAATCTTTGTACTATCATACAAGTGGAAATATGTTCAAGTTACAAAAAGAATTAGCTCTCAAGCTATCCTGCTCTCTCTGCAATCAAACAATACTGCTCATAGACATTTAAAGTCTCTCACAACCTTCTCCTCTGCCCTCCAAGCCTCCTATTTCTTTGCGCAATTTTTCTTGGGGTCTAGTGCTTCCACTTGTGTGAATTCCCACGTCACACTGCTCACTTGGCTCAGAAATAACTGCACCAACCTGAAGGAGATAATTCCTTCTGCATGGATGAGTTTCCTATATAGGAAAAATCCTCCAACTGATAGTACACTGTCCCTTCCTCTGATCTCAACTGGGTCTCTGACTGAAATAACATGCACGAGTTATTTATGAGAGAATATTTAGTTATCTGAAGTGTAGCGGTTAAATGCATGCAAGGATTAACTAACTGAACTCACAATTAATTCCACAAACTATTGGAACTAATCTAACTGGACTTAACTCAGTTAACTAAATTAACTAATTACAAATCAATATTACAACTCATCCTTATCTCTTTAACTGATGGATAAATTCCTCAATTAATGGGATAATCGTTGCATGTCTCCACATAGACTTCATGTTTGATTTTATACAACTAATTAACTCAAGATGAATTAATTAATTATTTTACAAACAGTTGCTAAGATCAAATTCGAATTTACTTCTCTATTTTAGTTCAGGGATGAACTAAAATAGGAATCTAACCCAAAATACTATTTATAGCAATGTTATTTTTACCACTTCCATTTTTCATTCCTTGTTGCTATGTCCAACACTGGTACCCAAATTGCTATTTATAATAGTGCTATTTTTAGCACTTCTATTTTTAGCATTTCTTGTTGCTATTTTCAAGTTACACTTCCTCTCAACAAGAAAAGAATTCAACTCAAACTCGATCCTGAACCTTTGTAATGTTCTACATGCAACACTTCTCCCAAGTGTTGTTGCTCCAACAACTCTATAAACAAAAAAAACTCCCAACTGACCTCTTTGTTGGGCTAGAAACATCCTCTGATGCCAAAGCTTCCTCTGCTACTGACAAGTGCTCCCTCTGTGATCTCTGAGTTGCTGCAACACTCCATGCATCTCGTACCATTGCACACCTCTCTATGCCATCCTGCACTGGTGCAACACTCCAATGCCTCTCGCATTGTTGCAGCCTGCTAGCTTTGCACTGTCTTGGGATTACTGCACTGTAGCTCTCTCTGCCGCTCCATCTGCATTTGTCTCTATCCACTCAACTAGTCCTGCTACTCCTCATCAGGGCTCCCGTAGCAAGGTCTAATCAAAGAGGTTGGGTACCTCAATGGTCCTGCCCCTATTGCAACCTTCTTGGGACTATCACTCCATATCGCCCCACCTCCGACCTGGAGGTATGGATGCATGTGATCCCTTTGCCCACTTGGCTCGAAATTCCCCCCTATTGGAGGTCTCTACATGAGTGGATGCCTCCACTCGATCTCCTTTCGGCTTATCTAGTTGTGGCTGCTCCACAACCTCCTAAAGCTACTTCACCAATTGTGGCTCCTCCATAATTGTCTAAGACTTCTTCTGCCACTGCATGTTGAGAGGTAATGTACTCTCCCTCTCAACCACCGAGTCTCCATCAGTTGCCTTGCTCCTCAAGGCTTTGCATGCATCTTGAACCTCAAGAGCATACAGGTTCTTGACTCGTGAACCGATCTGCTTCTCCTGTCTCGTGGTGATGTGTCTAAGGAAAACCTTTCCCTTACTGAAGACTACATCATAGCCTTTGTCTTCTAGCATTGCGATCGACACCAAATTTTTCCTCAGTCCTGGTACATACTTGACATCGGTCAAGGTAATGCGAGCTCAATGCTCACTATGAAAAACAATCGTGCCTACACCTGAGACACTATACTTTTCATCATTACCCATCACTATGAGTATCTGGAGATCTTTCTCTTCCAAGGTACTGAACAAAATCTTGTCACCGGTCATGTGGAAAAAAGCTCCATTGTCAAGAAACCAACCACATACCACCATGGATGAAACCATGCATGCGAAGAGGGTGAAATCCAACTCGAACTGTGAGGTCAATGCCTCACCTTCATATCCTTTCTTGGATCCCATCTTGGATTTCTTCATTGGACAATTTGTAGCAAAATGGCCCACCTCATGATAATGAAAGCATCACACTTTCGATTTGTCAAACTTCTTCCCACCATGGGAAGAACTCGATTTGGGATGAGAATCATTCTCCTTCCCTTTCTTCACCTTACTCGCTAAGGCATAATTTTCTTCATCCTCCTTGGATGATGAAGATCCATCACTGGTGCTTCTTCTTATCTCCTCCTACATCAGATCTGACCAAAATCGTTCCCAATCTAGCAATTTTTCTCTTCCATTAACTGAGTCTTGGTAGCTATGCCAGCTCTTAGGAAGATCGAGGAGTGCATGACTCACCATGTCATCATCGGCTGTCGTGATGCCTACACTTCCAAGCTCATCCCTGCAGGTGGTGAGCTTGTTCAGATATGTAGAGATTGTGTTTCCCTTTTCACACTTGATCTTCCGAAGCTTGTCTTTCAGCGCCAACTTCCTCTGATCGCTGCTGTTCTGATATAGATCTTTCAATGTTTTCCACATCGAAAACAATGTCTCCTTCCCATGGAGACTTGAGACTATGTGGTCTCAAACTCCCTCCAGAAGGATTCTCCTTGCTCTAGCCACATATTTCTTCCATCCCGCCAATTCTGTAGCATCAGTTGGCTTGGGGACTTCTTGATCAATGAAATCCTTTAGACCGTTATCCTCTAATACTGCTTCCATGCGATCCTTCCAGGCTATATAATTCGAGCCGCCATCAAGAGCATACTCGAGTCTTAAACCGTTGAACGCCATTGGTGAAATTGAGATGTGAAAAGAACTTGATTTCTATTTTCAAGAACCACAAACTTCAAACTTCTTCCTTCTTGTATATTGTTCTTCACTTGATCACCTTTGCTTTGATACCATGTAGAAATTCCCTGTAGATCAACAGATTATGCAATATACTAAAGCAAAATATAAGATCTACTTCTACAACAAACTTTGTGGAAGCTTAATCAAATATGAGCAAGATCAATGAGAACACATATAACTGAGAACAAGAAATCAATCACACATAACATAGAAGAAATAACTCAAGGAAATCCTCAGCCTAAAACTCCAATCTCTGTATTATCATACAAGTGGAAATATGTTCAAGTTATAAAAAAAATAAGCTCTCAAGCTATCCTGCTCTCTTTGCAATCAAACAATACTACTCATAGACTGTCATAGGCTCTCACAACCTTCTCCTCTACCCTCCAAGCCTCATATTTCCTTGTGCAGTTTTTCCTGGGGTTTAGTGCTTCCACTTGTGTGAATTCCCACCTCACACTGTTCACTTGGCTCAAAAATAATTGCATAAACCTGAAAGAGATCATTCCTTCTGCATGGATAAGTTTCCTATAGTACACTGTCCCTTCCTCTGATCTCAACCGGGTCTCTAACTGAACTGACATGCATGAGTTATTTATGAGAGAATATTCAGTTATCTGAAGTGCAACAGTTACATGCATGCAAGCATTAACTAACTGAACTCACAATTAATTCCACAAATTATTGGAACTAATCTAATTGGACTTAACTCAATTAACTGAGCTAACTAATTACAACTCAATATTACAATTCATCCTTATCTCTTTAACTGATGGATAAATTCCTCAATTAATGGGATAATTGTTGCAAGTCCCCACGTAGAATTCATGTTTGATTTTCTACAACTAATTAACTCAAGATGAATTAATTAATTATTTTACAAACAACTGGTAAGATCAAATTCAAATTTTACTTCTCTATTTTAGTTCAAGGACTAACTAAAATAGGAATCTAACCCGAAATGCTATTTATAGTAATGTTAATTTTAGCACTTCCATTTTTCATTCCTTGTTGCTATGTCCAACACTGGTACCCGAACTGCTATTTATAGCACTTTTATTTTTAGCATTTCTTGTTGCTATTTTCAACATAGGTATTTCGAGCCAAGGATGATGCAAACAACTTCATCAACCCACTTTCATGTCTCTCATCAAAACACTTAATAAACCTATAAAAATATGTAAGATGTTGGCTAATTGATTCACCCTTCATAGAAGGGAATGTAATTGTGCCACTTTCTTTCCTAACTAAGAAGTCAAATAGGATACCCATATGTGGCATCAAAATCTAATGGATCAAACCTCCAACAAGTTGTAACCCATATTTCTTCTATTGATAGTGCCACCAATCCAAGTAATATGATCCATTGTTATACATGGTCCATATGCAATAATAACTATTATCAAACAAACTAAAACATGAATCCAATGGAATCACTAGGTAAAAATAATCTATAATAACAAACATCTATCAATTTCATATAGCCTAATTCGACAAGTATTAAGAAGCCAGACTCACTCCGGAGCAACAATGCCAAATTCTAATGCTCAAAATCATTTGGTTCCAAATATATATTTTGGATGAGTTGACACTCAAAATTTGGAAGAGTTGAAAAGCAATCAGGGAGGGTTGCAATGTGATCTTGCGCAGGCCTTTTGCATTTTGGGCTAGTTCTTACTAGTGTTAAGGGGGAATCCCTATGCAATTTAGAAATGAAGTATGAAACCTAAAGTCAATCAAAAAATTGATTCACCCTTCATAGCACTTAGAAAAAAATATTGAACTAAAAAAGGAGATGTAATGAACACATGAAATAAATATCAAATAATATTTTACCTTTATTTCCAAAGTTGCAAGTACTATAAAGCTTGGGGGATATTAGCTTGACTAGAAAGCACTCAGAGGGGTGTTAAACCAATTTCATGGCACCTTTTCACACTGATGTTTAAGGATGAATTCACAAGAACAATATGGGAGAAATATCTACCTTTCACTAAAAATTATTATCTCTCATTTCACTCTAATAAGAAAGTAGATGTGAAGATGATAACTCTTATAAAAATCAACAACCAATAGTCAAATCTCCATTTCTCCTCGCTACCCATTATGTATTTATAGAAAATGGCTAGATGTTCTACAAAAATATAATCATTATCAATATTAGAATAAGGCTATCACATTCCAAAAATAAATTTCCTCCAAAGATAGTACATGAACTAATGAAGGAGAAAATACTATGCTAAACCAACTTTCACCTATGATAAACTCCTCCAATCCATGTGCTCTAGCCTTTGAAGAAAATAATATGCATAAAAAGGGAAATTCCTCTTAAGAAACCTCCTCAATATCCACAAATAACTTCCCTAAACCATCTTTAACTTATAATATCATAAAAATTTTAAATAAGGAAACTTCCACAAATACCATCTTCCTCAAGCCATGCACTCTCCTCTAGGAAAAAAATAACAAATATATTTGGGAAACTTCCAATAATTCCATCCTTAATCAATGTGATCTCCTCTTGGAGATCAAACTAACAAGTGTAAGCATGGAAAACCATTAATAACCCAATGAAAGCATCCTATTTAGCTCAAGACTAAAGCTAGTATGCATATTTTAACAAAAGTCAACCAAGTCAATCTAGAAAATAGTTACTCCATTCATGAGCAAAATACATACCATAAGGGAGCTTCAATAAGAGAGCTTCTCAACTGTGGTGCTCCGTCCTTTGTTGAAAATTGTAGTAAATAGAGTCTTAGTGTTACTATAATCACAGATCTCTAAAAATTATAGGTGTCAAAATGGATCTAATGCTTGAAAAATAAAAAGATCTCGTGCCTTAAAAAAAGCCCTCAAAGTGCTCTAAAGTTTTAAACATATATTACATGTCGTATTAGATCTTCAAAGATATAATCATCCTACCCAAAATAACATCCCCCACACGGACCAAAACAGACCCAAAAAAATCATGGTCTTGGATTCAACAAAAAAAAAATGGAACCATGAACTAATCTCCATATTAGGTCCCCCAAAATATAATGCCACTAGTGTTTTGACTACATTTAAAAAAAAAATTCATTTATTATTCATTTTATTTAAAAAATGAGAGGCTTTGAATTCACCTCAAATTCAAACCGTGTCTCCCTCTGGGTGTCCAAATGGGTGTCCCCGAAATTTCACACGCATATCCAATGCATAGGAAAACTGCTAAAGATAAATTTGAATTGAAAACCCGCTAAACTAACATACGATGTGTTGTCCGAGCACTGATATTTGAATAATGGTTGAAAAAGGTTAGAATAAATCTCTACAACAAGGTGCCTATATGGCCAAGGTACACCTTAACCATTGATGTTAAATGATAAACATTATAAGGTCTAGTTCATCTCTGTGGTATTGAGCTTGCCTCCAATATTGTCCAGAAATATATATTGGAAAAAGGCATCTAAATTCACTGAAAACAAATATAGTATTTACAAAAAGCTTGCAAAATTGAAGATGAAATTCATGAAATATATAAAAATAAATGCATTTCCAAAATTGGATAAAGTGTTAGCTTGTTAGTCTCTGCCTTCATCAGGATTATAGCAATCGCTCGATAATTGAGCGACCATTAATTTATCTTTTCATTAATGTTTATTTTTTTTGTTTTTTTTTGTTTTTTTTTTGTTTTTTTCGTTTTTTGGCATTTTAACCAAAGTATAATTCTTGCAATTGTATTTCTCGAAATTTTAAGCAAAGTTTTTGGGTCGAAAAACATTCAAACTTTTATTACAACCTTCACGTATTGTGGTAATATCATTTTATGCAAAGTTTGCTGGTTGAGGCAACATTTGCTTATATCTAAAGTTTTGTATCAAAATAATCTGAAGGCTATACATCGATTAACTTCCCTAGTTTTAGACACCTGCTGCCACCATTCGCCACACTTCCCCACCGCTTCACTATTCAAATTCCCCAACATCGGACACCTACTACCACTCATCGCCAAATCTGCAGTTTTTTTTACATTATTATACCTTTCACTAACACATCATTTAAGTTGTCCTAGTTTAAGAACTAGATTGTAGTGCTTACATTACAGATCTAGGAGCTCAAAACAAGTATGGTTATGGTGACCTCACTGTAAAGTAGTATGGTGTTCTCAGTGTGAAGTAGAGGGGCATCATGCTAATGAATTCCCTTTGATTTGAGGTGGGGTTCCCTTTGCTTTGAGGTGGTGGTGGAGTTCAGTAGGGCCATCAAGCAAGAGATTTTCAGAGTGGAGTTCTGCAGGGCCCTGCAATCCACCCCTTCCAAAGTGGAGTTGATCATGGTGCGAGAAACTAAATAAAAAGGGAAAGTGTTGTTTGAGGCAAGAGACAAGGTCAATCTTTGCCAGATACTTACAACAACAAGAAGTCGTCCTAATAAAGACATGGCAGGAAAAAGCTAACCATGCAATCATGGATGAAGCAGAGGAAGCAAAGTTAGCGTATTAAAGCAATAATAGGACATATATGGTTCTAGGTAAATTAACAGACTTGCTTTTTGTGCTTCGAGCGTGGGCTAGTTTCACTCAGGGAAAGTAACAATGATCTAAAATTACATATTTACATAGTTATTAACATATATTTACTATTAACATAGATTTATTATAAGCTTGAAACTTGTAGAAATTCGAGAGGGATAATCAACCTGGGAAATGGGCCATTCTTGACTGCTTTCGGACTTATTCTTGACTGATTTATGGCCATATTTGCTCCACCGATAACCATCTTCCAAATGATGGACATCACTTTGGTCATGAAAGAAAATATAAGCCAGTGATTCTTCCTCTAACCACTTAAGCCAATGATTCTTCCTTTGAACTCCCTCCCTAAGTTAGCTCCTGTACAACTACAATTAGTTTGGTTTGTTAGCTCTTGTACAAATACAATTAGTTTGGTTTGTTAGCATACACTCTAGGGCCTACCAAGCCTGCCCACAAACCCTTTCATTGTGAATTATTCTGTGAATGTTGTTGGAATAAAGGAAAATTAACTTGCATAATTTACAAAAAATTACCTTGCTTAATTTGTAGAACTTACTAATTCTTAACTTCTGTTTCTATAACTTTGTACTTATATTTTCATAGGGTGTTTCAATTTTTGACGACCCTAATTTGATTCTTGCACTAGATTAGTATATCTCGCAAAAGCCTCATTGAAAATCAAGCCTCATTGAAAATCCTCTACTTCTACTGGATAAGGGATTAAACAATTATAGAAAATCTCTGCTTCCACTTGATAGGGGATCTTGCAGAAAATGTCCATGCTGCATGTTTAGAAAGGGAATTAAACTACCTGAAATCATATTAATGTAGGCAATAAAGGACCTATGCTTTAATCTGCCTATTTCAATTTAGAGCAACCACGTTGGTTGTCTGTGGAACTACACAAT
>APFE030241808.1:0-45418 GCA_000404065.3 Pinus taeda
TCCTTTGTTTATTTGCATGCAAATCCTGGATTGCATCCAGGTAGACTTTTGGATGTCCCCTAATTGAGACCAAGTGTCCATTCCGGAATGGTTTCTGATGTATAGTTTTTCCGGGAAGATTTTTTCGTTTCCTCTGAACCGTTTTCCACGTTCCTAGTTCTCACTTTCTTGCTCCTCGAGTTTTGGTTTCTGTCAAAGTTTTGAATGCTAAAGTTTATGGAGTACAATAAAGGTGTTTGTAGATCAGTCTTTGAAATTTGTGGAACATTAGTAGTAGTTTCTTAATCCAGTGTTGACTCAATTTACCCCATCTCCTCATAAATCTTGAGTTAAGGTAGGCCTTCCTTGGTATATGATCCCCATTTTGGAAAGGCTACGATTTAATTCCTGATCTACATGCTGTGAGTACTTTTGTAAGGAAAATCTTCCTTTCCCCGCGGGATCATATTTGCTGTGGGGATAACATTCAATAGTTTGGTCAGACCAATTAAAGGCAGGTTTTATTTCCAGACCCGCAATATCCTTTTAAAGGACAACATAGTACAAAGGAGACGGATATTTTTTGGTCTGAGGGTCAGTTGCATCGGTCACAGGGGGACTTGCCCTAACATCTTTGATAGTTGGAGGCTTGTAAGAATAAGGACAATAATTGACTGGGAAAGGAACTATTTTAGATCCCAAGATGCCTTGCTGTCAGTACTTTTGTGAGGAAAATCTACTTGTTTCCTGTCCAATACATTCCTCATTTTGGGTATTATATTCTGTAGCGGCCTGTCTCTTTATGGCATGAAATATTGCCTGTCCCGGAAAACCTTTTTTAAGGATTTGCACAATACACTGGGGGTGGGTTTCTATGGAATGGGGGTTTGACGCATCGGCCATGGAGGCCATGGTCAAAGCAACTGAGTTGGCCAAGTCTTGTAAGATTCTTGCCATGTTGTCAACAGATTGGCAGTCCATGTTCACTGACATGATTGTCATTCCCTCACAGCAAACATATGACCTGGTGGGAAATCGCTGTCAAATCCCTCAAACATCCCGGGAAGGAACCCGAAGTGACCATCTCCAAAGAGGCCATGTAGAACATGAATCTTCATATTTCTTTAGAAAGAATATTAAACCTGTAAAAACTATTCCACCCTCGGCGACAATTAGTTTGGACAACATTTATCTTACAGAACGAATTGAAAGCCTGCAGGAGTTTGCCTTGGTTGGCCAGTGGCATTTCCCTGAAATGGATGATCCTAGGGTGAGGAAATGGTTAGAGTCTCAATGGAAACCTTTGATTGGCTACATCCCCATCTTAGCCAAACTGATGAAGGAGTGGTACTGCTTCCATTTTCTGAGTGCCAGTGACCGGGAAGCAATTCAAACTCGTCCATTGGTCCATGGAAGGAGCTTCTTGGTGCTTCACAGATGCTACATGGGCTATAATCCACTGAAAAATACCCCCATAAACAATTTAATTTGGGTAAAACTCTCGGGTCTTCCCTTGGAGTTGTGGTCAAACGAAACTCCATATGAGATTGGAAATGCTGTGGGAAGATGTGTTTATGTGGATTCTAGATGTTTGGGGGAGAAAGACAAACATGTTGCATGGGTTCTCATTGAGAAAGCGTATAGGGCTGGTTTTCCCGACCACATTGAATATCATGGAAGGATTTTAAGATAAATCAAAGACTGGACTTTTGGGGAGTCCCTTTTAGGTGCACAGTATGCCACAAGACAAGACATGTCCATAAAAACTGTCCTCGTCGCCCTATGTCAAAAAACCAAATTTTTCATGGTAAACATTAATCGACAAAAAATAAAAGGGGGATGAGACCTTATTTTTCTGAAATGGAAAAAACATCCCCTATTATTAGGTCATATCCTTTGGATTTTGGCAATATACAGGGGATTCTTAATCCTGAAGGTGATTGCCAATTTTTTGCCTCCCCTAGTCAAAAATCTGCTCCTCAATTCCATATCTCTCCCTCTTCTAATACTCAGTTTCAAAGAAATATGCCTGAAAGCTTGAGTAGACCCCTTGGTTCTCCTGAAAAAGGGAATCCGTCCCTTTATTGCCCCCCCCCCCCCATGGATCCTATTGCTGACAAAGATCTCCCTGTACCCTCTCCGACTCCCAAATCTATCAACTCCTTCAAAGCAGACTCTCATATCACCTTAATCTCGTCTTACTCTCCCTCGTCAAAAAGTGGACTGACTCAATCTCTGAAAGGTAAAGAACCTATGGTCTCGGTAATCCCTCTAAATTCCCCTATCTCATCCCTGTCAAGCTTGATTGGTAATGACTTGGACTACCTCCTTAGCAAGAAATCCCTTGAGCTCAATCCCCTAAGCATTCATAAACCGGGGAAGCCATCCTCCCCGCAAATCAGTCCAAACTCTGCAAAAAATGTCACAGTAAGAAGGAAAAATAATAGGGGTAGCAGGCACTTTAGAGGAAGGGGGGATGGTGTTGGCAGAGGAGTTCGAAATCTTTCTTTAGTTGATGTGCCTATCATTTATATGATGGAAGATCAGCCTCTTAGAGAAAGTGTGGCCACGAAGCCTTCGAAATGAACTTCATCCTATCCATGAATATAAGGGGGTTGGGGGCTGGCCAAAAATTTTTAGCCCTCAAGAATCCTTTCTTTGCAAATCAACCCAAAATCATTTTGATACAAGAAACCATGCACAACACTCCTGTATCCATCTCATATTTCAAAAAAATGCTACCTACTTGGCATATGGTCGCTGTGGAAGCAAATGGTCAATCTGGGGGCCTAGCAGTGTTATGGGACCCCAAATGGATCAAAGAAAAAGCATATAAATGCTTCGTTGGTATTCTCATTTCGACATCCATTAGAGGGAAAGACTCGCCAATAAATATTTTAAGCATGTATGCTCCTTACAAAAACAGGATAAATTTCTGAGAGAAATTTTTTGCTTTAGAAATTGTTGATATTGAGTACTTGATGATTGTAGGGGATCTAAATGTTACGCTAAGCATTGATGAAATATGGGGAAGTAATCGAAAAAAATATCCCCTTGCTGACTGTATCAGATATGCGCTACTGCACAGAAATTTGGTGGACATAAATCTACACAAAATGAAGCCAACATGGGACAATGGAAGAAATTAAGAAGCATATGTAGCAAAAAGACTTGATCGGTTCATTCTACATGAAAGTATAATTGACATACTAGGTATGCCCTTTACCTCAATAGGAAATGACTATATATCAGATCACAGACCGATTTTCCTTGGATGGAGAGAAAAAGGATTTAGAAAAGGGTACCCTTTTAAATTTAACTGAATATGCTTGGAAGATTTTGATTTTAATGAAGCCATAAGTAATCAATGGAAGCAATTATCATCAAGAGAAAAAATGCATCCTTTTTTAACTTTCAAAGGAAAGATGGAGTCCATTTGGAAATTTGTAAAAGACCGGTAGTAGAAGAAAAGACAGCAAAACATAGTAGCCCTTTGGGAAATTCAGAAGGAACTGGATAGTGTCTCTGATAATTTAGCTGCTCATAGTATCCCTTTCAACATGAGATGTTGTATGAGGGAGTTGCAAAGGAGAAAGTGCAAAATCTTAGAACACGAAGAGGCATCATGGAGATTAAAAAGCAAGGAAATTTGGTTAAAGGAAGGAGACAGAAACTCAAGAACACCGCTATCTCCCATATTGTTTATCCTGGCAATGAACACCTTAAGCCTCCACATCAATAAGGAAGTAAGTGAAAATAGGTGTCATCCTCTGAGGATTTGCAGGAACATTTTCATATCGCATAATCTCTTCGTTGATGATATTCTTATTTTCGGAATGTTGTGCAGGCTCACGTGGTCATGCCTATATGAGATCCTAAAAAAATTTCAAAGGACCACTGGCTTACAAATAAATGAATCAAAGTCTGCTCTTTTACATAATGATGGCAATCGAGAACTAATAAAGTGGATATCCTCTCTCTTTGGCATTGAGGCATGGTCCATCGATCATGGAATGAAATATTTGGGATTCTAGTTAAAAGCAAAGGGATACTCCAAATTGGATTGGCAGTGGATAATAGAAAGATACTACAAAAAGATTTCAGTATGGGAATACAAATGCCTTTCAATGGTAGGAAGAGTCATTCTGGCTCAATTAGTCCTCACACAACTCGCGGTATATTGGGCGCATTTGTTTTTTCTTCTAGCAAGCATTATCCAGAAAATGAACAAGATAACAACAAATTTTATTTGTGGTGGCTAGGCTGAGAAAAGGAAATATCATTTGTCAAAGCTATCATCAATCTCACTATAGAAAAATCTGGGAGGATGGAGTCTGCTGGACCTAAGGAGCTTTGGAAAGGCCCTTTTAGGCAAATCCCTTTGGAGAGGGATTTTCGGGGAGAGACCATGGAGTAATACCATAAAAAAGAGGTATATGGGTGGTAAGGATCTTTCATATTGGTTCAGAATGGGAAGGATTGCATCCATTTATGAATCTGCAATATGGCTAAGCTTCCGTAAGATAGAAGGGTTATTCTTAAAGAATTTGATCTAGAGTTTCCAATCTGGCAGCAAATTCTCATTGGTCTGGATACTTTTTTGAGAGGACAAGAGGATATAATCTTGCCAAAGGCTCTCCTTAAATTTTTTCACAGGAAAGGCTATTTCACCTAGGACAAACTCATTGCAGAATGGAATGGCCCCCTCCCTATCTAGATAGGAGATGGCAAAATGGGGATTCCTGGAAATGTGGCAAAGTAATGGAAAATTGTAGAAGTTTGTCTGAAAAATTGTGGAATATATCGTTCTTTAGATGTCGATGTCCTAACATGGAAAGATATAAAAGGGGTATCCCAGGTTCGAGTAAAGGATATTTACTTAAAGCTGATAACCTCGGGAAATGCCATCCCTAGCTCTTTTTTCCTTTATCTTTCTGGAAATCAGGTTGCCTGTCCAAATCTATTTTTTTCTCTTGGCTAGTATTCCATAACAAAAATTTATCTTCGGAAAACTTAAGAAAGAGGGGCTAGTAGGGCCCGGGTCTTTGCCCCATGTGCAGAACTGAGGAAGAAACAAATTGTCACATGTTCCTCCTCTGTATGAAATTGCAGCAGTTATGGCAAGCACTGGAAATTCATTATGGTTTCCCTCATGCTTCTCACACCTCTATTCAAGAGGCTTTTATATGGTGGAGCAGGTAAAGGGAGTCTTGGAGGCCGATTTTCATCATCACTTTATGGTGCATATGGAGATGGAGAAACAACAATATTTTTAATGATTGTAAGGAACCTTTGATGGGAATCATCCAAATCATATCTTCTTTTTTTGAATCCATAGCTGAAAAGCCTCCAAAGGAGAAGCGATCAATTCCTGTCTTGGATGATCTATGTTGTGACAGTTTCCCGAGAGCATTCTTTGATGGAGTGGCACAAAATTATTCATGTGGTTGCGGAATCCACATCACCTTGGATGAAAATACTCAGTATTTTATTTCATGGAATGGAGGAAAAGGATCCAGCTGCAAAGCAGAGGCGATGGCTGTTACGGGGCTCCTCTCCTTTTGTATTTTCTTTAGCATCCAGTCTGTTTTACTTTTTGGGGATTCCAAAGTAATGGTTGATTTCGTTCGGGGGAAAATCCACATTCACAATCCTCACCTGGCGGGTTGGATGAATAGGATAGTTTTTCTTTGGGAAAGGATGGAAGGATGTTCCATACAACATGTTTACAGGTTTTAGAACAAGATGGTAGACAATTTATCAAAGGAAGGTCTAGTATCGTCTCTAGGTATATGGCATATGGAGGTAATTTCAGATGACCAGGTGTTCTCTATCACAAATTTTTCCTTAGCTAATGCTTTCTGAGTTTGTCAGGTACATTTTGTTTATGCCTCTTTTTGTCCCTGCAGTCCTCATTATGATTTTGTCTCTTGCTTTTTTGGAATTTCCATTCTACGATGCTTCCTGCATGGAGGATCTCAGTAGTCCAATGTTTGTATGTTTCAAAATATTATCTCTGCGACTTTCTATATCAAAGACATGGTTGTCAATTTACAAGATCATCAAACTTATGTGTTTTTTGGGGATTATTTCCTCTTTCTCATTTTCAGTTTGTATCGGATTGCCCACTAGTCCGGTCTCTCTTCATATACAGTTTTCCATATGGCAAATGTATTTTGATCATTATACTCCTTATATAATATATTTATGCTTTTTTGTTCCTGAAAAAAAGAATCAGATAGATTGACATAAAATTAGTATTGGTTCATTTGTGATTAGTTATCAACTTGTTTCTTGCATTGTGAGTTCTATATCCACCTCTTTTTTATTCATATTAATTTATCAACTTCAACTTTTTTTAATGTAGAGAGAGGTCTTAGACAAGGGTTTCCTCTCTCTTGCCTTCTCATCCACCTAGTAGATAAGGGCATCAAATTTCATATAAGGGAAGATTTTAATGGATTTTAATGAAAGGTGATTCCATCATTCATACCTCTTCTATATCCCACATTATTTTTTGTTGTTGACATTATTGTTTTCTGTAAAGGGAATATTCAAAGAATTAAGCATTTGAGGGACCTTTCTACATCCCATAATTCCAATAATATGTGTATTAATAGGAAGAAATATTCCATGTTTTTGTGGAGTTTTTCCAATCTAGACACATTGTACTTAGCGGGTTTTATTTTTTTAATTACCATGGATATCAACTCTAGGTTCAAATATCTAGGGATTTATTTGAAGTCAAACAATTTCTAGAAGAATGTGTTTCTTTCTTTAGGTATTTGTAGAAATTGAAAGGAAAAATAATGCTTCACATCATGAACTCAAGTGGGCAAGTTGGTATTGGCTATAATAATCCTTAGAGAAATAATATTTTACTACATCTCTCTAGACCTAGTTCTAAAAGGAAACCTTGGGAAACTTTGCCAAGTATCATTCACATTTCTTTGGGAAATTTTTGAGGAAAAATACCAATTTCTCTTGCCTCTTGGAAAAATTCGGCTAACCTAAACTTGTTACGGGTTTAGGGGTTTCAAAAAAAACCAATTATTCTTACCTCTTGGAAAACGTTCACAAGAGTGCTTGGAAACTCATCCAGGGAGGTATCTTATGTGCATAGCTAACAAGTTATAAGTGTTTCATGCTTATGTCTACCATGAATTGGATTCTAGAAAAAGAGAATAAATCTAAAAATGGATCTATAATTTAGAAAGATGTTATTCTAGCCTTCATTGAAGAGATCATTGAGTTGATTGTCATAATCAATGTTTCATCCCTCCAAAAATCATCCATTGTCTTTTTAAATATGGATTCTAGATTCTAAATTAAGTAATTAGACATGAATATATCATGGGGCACAACCATTGGCTTCATAAAAGGTACAAAGAAAATTGATGGTGGAATTTTCTTTATTTGGGACTCATATATATTAGATACATAAGAAAAAATCATTTTCCATCCCATATATGATGTGGGTCAACTTATTCTATCTCCAAAACCATCTAGTGGTTATGCTAAAAAATTGCATTTGTAACTCTTTCCTAAGAGCTTAACCTTTAGCTAATACCATGGTGGGGAAATGACATAGAATACAAATACATTTTGAACTAGTTGGGAACTTGAAGAGTCTATATAATCTATTCATGCTCAATAATAATGTAGATATTCATGTTCAACAATTTCTAGAAGATAACCAATTATTCTGACCTCCTGGAAAACATTGGCAAGAGTGTTTGGAGACTCATCCATGAAGGTATCTTATGCCCATAGATAAAAAGTTATAATTGGTTATTGCTTATATGTACAATGAATTAGATTCTAGAAGAAGAGAATAACTATAAAAATGACCAAATAATTTGGAAAGACACTTTTCAATCCTTCCTCCTCATCAGTAGATGGTTGATTTGTAATATCAGTAGATGGTTGATTTGTAATATTCGGAATGTCAGCTCCGCGGCTCCATCTGGCAGATTCAAAGTCATAAATGTCAACACTCTTCATCAAACTTGTATCAGACGGACGGATTCTCCCTATGGGAAGTAGCTTCCGATTCACAGCCACGCACTGACACCATACTTGTATTCCATTAGTCTGGGGATCATCAATTGGAGGTAACCTTTCCCAGGTGCCCTTCACGGGGTCGTATATGGTTACTACGAAAACGGGATTCATATCTCTTTCATTCATATCATTTTGAATCAAGCAAAGCAGATGCTCGCTCGTCCCACATTTCTTCCTATCAGCATAGAACGTAGGGCTACGGACCATAGCCTCCCAGCTGTTGCACACAGTTTTCAGCGTATCGTGTGATGTGTAAGGTACTTTTAGCAAACACTGCCGAACGACATCCTTTGGAACACTGCCGAACGACATCCTTTTAAATAAATTAAATATTTTATTTTACCTAATATATTTTTTGTTTTATTCTCATTGCATGCCAATTTATTATCAATGTTTTATATTTAGAGTTTTTAATTTGAGGTTGTGTATTTCATTTATTGTTTATTAATTATAATATTGGGATGAAAAAATATTCATAATATAAAATGTGGATTCGAATTTTTTCAATAATAATAACAAAACTAACTACGAGCATGAGAGCATCTTGATTGTAAAACAATCAAATTGGTGTAAGAAAGCCCTTTGATTGTGGCAAGGTTAATTGGTTCATTAGAGCCCCTTGTTTGTGGGACAAGGGACCAATCTCTCCATAACAATTTGAGTGATAAAGTATATTGAGGTGTAAGAACTCTACTTCCCTAACAATTTGAGTGATAAAATATATTCAGGTGTACCAACTCTACCTCCCTTTGGCCAAGAACCTATGAGGCTATATATATGTACAAAGAGTGGAAGGAACCAATCTCTCTATGAGAATTTGAGTGATATAGTATATTGAGGTGTATTAACTCTACCTCCCTTTGGAGCACCACCTATGAGGCTATAAATAAGTACAAAGAGTGGACAAGTTAGAAATCCTTCAATATAGGTCATTGATGGGTATTAATTGTTTTAGAGCCAATTAGTTATAGTTTTCCAAATTGTCACAAAAGTAAAATAATAGAGAGGAACATAGAAATGAATGAGTATCCTTAAAGAGAAAGAAGTGTAACACCTTTCTTATGTTGTGTAGGGCAATGGAAGGGAGTGCCATGGCTTCCTCATCAATAAAGGATATGCTTATAGTGGTCTATAGTGAGTGGATCATCTAAACCATCACAAAATGAGTTGCTTGGAGTGAGATTTCCCCCCATAAGGGTGACTACTTCGAGAGCCACCCTCTCAACTCCGTGGTGTTCCAACTTGAATGAATCCCCTTGCTCATGTATCTATACAACTTCTTCTTCTAATTATCCTTTATACATATGATGATGTCATCTCACATTAGTTCTCCTAAAAAAATTTAGATGCTTCAAGCATGGTATGCCAACTACTATCTCATACATCTTATAATAGAAATGCACTTACATACTAGCACACTATACTTTCACATACATGGTACTATGATATCTTGGCTTATATAGTTCCCTTTACCTTCTCTAATATGGTTTCATGTATGATTTTCTTGCTTCCACGTGGTGTTACTGTTTCATATGTGTGCTTTAGATGTGGTGAGCATTCCATGAAATATAAACCGAGAGCTACCCTCCAAGCTATTTGGTGTTCCAACTTAAGAGGCATTAAGCACTTTATATGCAATTCATATCTATCTTTTTCTCAATCCATAATAATCTGTGAAACAATTGTCTTCCTCATCAAGTGAGAAGAGTGGTTACCCCAATCAATAGTCATTTAAAGTGGCCTACCTTGCTAGGAGGAGAGCATACAAGAATCAGAGTGAAGGGTTCAATAATAAAGCCATGGGAAGTAAAGGAAATAAATCTATAAGAATGGAAATGCGAGAACATATATGTGTAGGGATTCAACATGTACCAGTGGCAATGAGATAACTACCATATGTTGCAAGGAAATCAATACTACTCTAATGTAGCACATAAGTAAATCAAATTACACAACAAAGCACTAATAAGACAATATGTGATCATGTAGGAAAAATTGTAAATGTTGTAGCCTTTTCTTGGATTCTTCGTTAGTCCTTAATGATGCTAAATTCATTTGTAACACACCCGCCAAAACTAGAACCCAACAAACGTTAGACCAATTGTTCACTATGATGACCCAACTTGGAAGGTACGATTATGGGAATGGGATCTAAAATTTCCAACCTTTTCCAACTTTCTCAAAACTTCAAATAGACAACACCATTACATTGGCCATAGGTCAACCTACCTTAGGTCGGGGCGAATCTCACCACAAGTCCAGTCCTTTTAGCCAACCTCTTGACCTTTGACCTAACCAACGTGTTAACTAAAAATTTCAATTTTAAGTCAATTTTTTTCCCTTTTTCCAACACTTTGACAACACTATAATTCTTCTAACGTTTCAAGATTTTCAAGCACTGCTACTAGCATCTAATGGCCAATAAATCCATAACTTTTTATGAACACACTTGGGAAACAATCAATCATAAGGATAGAACCAAATCAATAACACTTTGAGTGCATTTCTTTCCAAAAGTATAGAGAGATAAGAAAGCTCATTAGCATAGTAGAAAAACCTACTTTCTTTAGATTGAGAGCCTTACCATTTGAGAAAATAAGTGAACAAGTATCAAAATATGGTGCATGTCTAATAAAATGCATGAATGTGGTTAAAATGAGTCCTTCTCCTCAATTCTCAATGGACTAATTGGTATAAAAAAACCCTACTAAAACTTATGCAAGAATTCAAACATGTAATCAGAACAAATTATATTTCATTCACCACTATTGTCCAACACTAATTATGTAATCCCATTAGCTGGTACCATTCTTCCATAGTTAAGTGAATACCTACAATGGGGGTGTTATTTTAAGACCATTCATATGATGAATCATTCATTCACATCCTCATGTGGATTGTATTTAGTCATTTTCACATAGAAACATGCATAGTAGTAGTAAGAGGTTGTAATCAAACAAAATCATGTCACTGCAATAAGAAAATATTCCATGTTGGTTACTACATGAGCATAACCAATACAACCACATGTTATTCCAATACCTTTTTAAAACTCCGACATTATATTAGTCAATCCTATAGACAATAAATACACAAACCATGTCCCATGCATTTATAACCGCATTTAAGACTAGAAATTGTAAACACATATTCATTATTATTAAAAATACATGAGAAACAATTATCTTGAACTTTTTTGGGAAACAAAGTCTCCAAAAATGACTCTCCACCCAACCACTAACAACTACAACCAAACTCTCACTTATAGTTGTCACCCCTTAGCTAGATTCTAGAGGCCAAGGGACCTTTTAATTATGGATCAAATACAACCACTAGTTGAACTATGGACTCTATAGATTCTTCCATCTCCACCCACCAGCTGAGTTGTCATCCAATGATGACTAGAAGTTGAAACTATTACTATCCACTCTCAAGGATGCAGCTTTGCGCTTGTTCTTGGTCTACCTGGGGATAGCACCACAACTTGGGCTCAGATGTAGCAAGCCTTCAACAACAAGTATCGATACTACTGTAGGTATAAAGACACTAAAGAGTAAATTTTTAGGACGACCTTTTGGCATTATGAATACTTATAGGATTATGAAAAAAGGTTCCAACTTAGCTAGAAAAGGGCTAGGTGCACACTTGACCGTAACTCATTGAAGCTAGTCCTGCTTAGAGGAGTCAGGGAAGATTTCTTGGATATCCTAAACTTGTTGGCAGGCGGAGATATCTACCAGTTACCCTATAAGGATATCAAGGATACCTTTAGAAACCATTCTAGGGCTGCTAAGAAAAAGGGTAGGCGTAGTCAACCTATGGTCAGTCAATCCTCTTCCAAATAATCCATCAAGGGTGAAATTGGAAACATGCTCGAGGATTTCAAGAGTGAGATGATGTAATCCCTTGCCATACAAATGGACACTATGCACATTAATAGAAAGGAGGAGGAAGCCGAGAGAGCCTTAGCCATTTTCTGCCCTAGATGCACTAGGAGGCACCGTAGGAATGAATTTCCATCGAATTCAACTGAAATCTTCTTAGTCTGTGAAGAAAACTACTCCACGGAGAAATTCCCTTCTCTCTTTAGACTAAAATCTGTATATCAAGGAGCTAAAGGGCTAACTTAACATCTCCGCTACATAAACCAAAGGAGACCTCATGGGCCTAGGCCATACTAGCAGGGCATGCAAGGGTCATGTCATGTATATTACAACCCCAACCAGACCACATCCATACCTTCTTGGGGGACCCCTCCTTGATCTTGTGCCCCTCAATATCATTCCTAGCTAGCCAGCCAGTCATTTCAACCATATGCTTCACCACAACCTCAATGGAATGCACTGCCCCAGGGGTGGAGACCCATATACAACAATTCTCCAGCTTTATTTCCTTCACCAACTGCTCAACCACAAATTTTACACTCTGCTACACCTAAACAAGCCCAGATGCCTGCCTAGCCAAATACGAACCTGAGCAATAGATAGACCCAAAAAATACATAGTGGAGAGACCTCCTATCCTGATTATGTTGCGAAGATTCAAGAAATCAACCTAAGATCTACCTCCACCTATGGAGGTTGAGGAAGAAAGACAGGGAATCATGACTAAAGCATATCCACCACCCTTTCTTGAGAGATTAACCCAACCACTCCAGCCTACCCCAGAAGAGACTCATCTTGTGAGAGAATTGAAAAATCTGTGTCAAAATTCCACTTCTCCAAGCTATTAAAGATGTACATATTTACTACAAGTTTATTAAGGGGAATTTCTTCAAGCATCCAGGTTGGCAAAGAAGAGATCCCCCTACCATTAATGTCATTGAACAACTATCTGACTTAATGTTGGGGCAGGTAATCTGTCCAAAGTCTTTGGACCCTGGAAGACCTATAGTAGATGTGCACATCAATGGCCCCATTGTCCCACACACTTTGATCGATCTTGGGACTGCCATTAATGTGATGACCAAGGAAGACATGCTCAAGCTCAACCTCGAGGGTTCATTAAGAAAGACCACAACAATTCTACAACTTACAGACTGCTCCACAGTGACCCCTGAGGGGATTGTGGAGGATGTGATGGTCTCCATTGAATCTTGGGAATACTCTGCAGGTTGCCTAGTTACCCAGCCTAAGGCTAAGCTTACTAGTTACCCTCTCATCCTTGCGAGGCCCTGGTTGGCCACTGTCGATGCCTACATTAGTTGTAGGGCTAAAACTATGACTATTATGAATCGGCATATGTCCAAGTAGTTACTCCTATACCCTCCTGCTTAGCGATCTCTAGAACTTGACTTACCTTTTGGGCTAGAAGATGAGGAAGAAGATGAAGTTTGTTCCGCCAAACTCTATACCTTATAAACATCCATGGGAGGGGGAAACCAGATAAAGATGATTTGATTAAACACATACTCCAAAGCCCAACTCCGAGTACATTGTCCTTAGAAGAAGTAGTAAAGGAAACCCATAACAACCATCAGTTTGATCTATGCTTAGCCGATTTCCACCCTATCTGTGTGAAAACCATCGAATTCGCCCTCGAGGGAAATTTTAAAATCAACCCATATCTTTCTGATCACCAAGAATAAAAATTGTGTAACATGCTAAAGGAACATCTCATTGCCTTTGCTTAGAGTTACAAAGAAATGAAGGGAGTTCACGGATCGCTGTGTACTCACCACATTTATATCAAGTAAGGTTGCAAAGGAGGGTGAATCCAACTCTAAAAGATATATTCAAAGAAGAACTGCAAAAGATGCTAGATGTAGGATTCATTTACCCTTTCTCAAACAGTGAGTGGGTCTCTCCTTTGGTTTGTGTTCCAAAGAAAAATGGTAAGTGGAGGATTTGTGTCGATTATAAAGATTTAAACAGAGCCACAAAGAAGGAGCATTTCCCTCTACCTTTCATCGACCAAGTGCTAGATGGCCTAGCAGGGAAAGAGTTTTTCTCTTTCCTAGATGGATTTAGTGGGTAAAATCAAATCCAGATCAGCTTGGAAGACGATGATAAAACCACCTTCACTTGTCCTTGGGGTACTTTCGCTATACGGTCCTTTCTTTTGGCCAATACAATGCTCCTTCCACTTTCCAGAGAGTAGTCCTATATATCTTTCTTCAGTTAGTCCATGATGCAATAGAGATCTATATGGGTGAGTTTACACCTTATGTATGTGATTTCTAGGAGGCTCTGTCCAACTTAGGTAAGGTGCTGAAAAAATGCATTGAAATGAACCTATCTCTTAGTCCCGAAAAAAGTGACCTCTTGATGACTATAGGGACCGTGCTAGGTCATTCAATATCCCAGCAAGGACTGCAGGTGGACCCAAAAAAAATAGCTATCATCCAAAGGGTCCCACCTGCACAAAAGAAGAGAGATGTCAGAATTTTCCTATGGTTAGCTGGATAATATCGAAGGTTTATAAAAGACTTTAGCAAGTTAGCTTCTCCTTTATTTGGGTTGTTGGCCAAGGAATTTGAGTTTGTATCATGAAAAAGTTGTAAAGAGACCCTAGAAAACCCTGAAGGACAAGTTAACCACTGCACCGATTCTCTGAGGCCCAAATTGGGCCCTTCCTTTTCATATACATGTTTATGCCTCACAAAAAGACATAGGAGAAACTCTAGGACAAACATATGAAAAATGGGCTTATGCTATTTATTTTATGAGTAACAATCTGTCAAAGGCCGAACTGAACAACACAGTGACCGAAAAGGAGCTCCTGGCTATTGTGCATTCATTGAACAAATTTAGGCATTACATTACAGGTTACCAAACTTTTGTACATACTTACCATGTTTCAATCAAATATTTAATGAATAAACTTGATGTGAATGCCCTAATTATTATATGGTTACTTTTATTACAATAATTTGATCTAACTATTTTACATAAGCCTAGCAAGGAAAATGTTGTTGCAGATTTTTTGATTAGATTAACTTTTCCTACATGTGAGGAAGGAAGGGTTGATGATAAATTACTGAATGAACACTTTTTTTCCATTTCAACTCTCTCACCTTGGTTTCCTGACATAGCAAATTATTTGGTATCTGCACAGTTTCCACCGAATTTGTCTTGGAAAGAGAAAGGAAAGATTCTGAGGAAGAGTGCCCCATTCACTTGGATTGGGGGAAACCTCTTCAAACTAGTCCCGGATCAAATTCTGAGAAAATGTGTCACGGAGGAGGACTTCTTTGACATCCTTCTGACCTATGATGATGGGCGTTGTTGAGGTCACTTTGCAGAAAAGAGGACAACATTCAAGGTGTTACAAGCCAATTATTATTGGCCCAGTTTCCATCAAGATGTGGAAATATATACCAGTCAGCGTAATCGATGCCAAATGATGGGAAATCCTACTCCAAGGGATGAAATGCCTCTTCAACCTCAAGTGACTTTCGAGCCATTTGAAAAGTGGGACATGGATTTCTTTGGACCTATTGACCCTCCTTCCAAGCAAAAGCAGTATATCATTGTGTGCACTGACTATATGACTAAGTGGGATGAAACCAACGAAATAACGACATTAATAGAGGAGAAGGTGTTTTAGTTCTTAAGGGAGAATGTATTTTACATGTTTGGGTAACCTAAAGAATTGGTCACTGACCAAGGCAGACAATTTACCTCCAAAATGATTGAAGACTTATTGAGTAGCACAAGATCAAGCATAGAACTTGGACTCCCCATCACCCACAAGCTAATTGGCAAGTGGAGGTGACCAACAGAGCATTTGAGGGAATTCTAACCAAAGTAGTTAGCAGCAGCAAGAAAAATTGGGCATATAGACTAGTTGAGGCCACATGGGCCTAAAATACAACCTGGAAGACCACCATTAGGTTCACACCCTATGAGTTGGTCTATGGGAAAAGGGCCCTGTTGTCCATTGAATTCGAGTACAATACATTGAGGATGGTAGTTGAACTAGATCTAGATCTGAGTGCACAAAAAGAGAGATTTCTCCAGTTGAATGGGTTAGATGAGTTTAGAATGCAGGCCCTCCTACACATAGAGGTAACTCAAATTTAGAGGAAGATATGGCATGACAAGAACATCAAAGACAAGCAATTTCAAGAAGGTGATTGGGCTTTATTATATGGTTCTAGATATAAAGACTTTAAGGGCAAGTTAAGGAATATATGGTTAGAGACTTATGTTATATGGAAATGTCATGATAATGGTTTAGTGCATATCATAGCCATAGATGCAGAGGGCATTGTCCCTTGAGCTGGTGGTGGGTTTTCCTGATTTACTTCCGCCTGACCTCTGAGATTATCACAGTGCTCGACAGTAACAGATACAATGAAAGTGGAGTTGACAAGTGTGCAGGGTATCCAATACCTGACTCTGGGGTGCGCTTCATGTCCACATTCTATTATGCTTCTGCTCCTAGGCCCTCTGCCACGTCCCGTTGTTATGCCATGGAGGCGATGCTGCTCAGATGTAACTTCGATGGAGGATGAAGGAGAAATGGGGCCAGTCCTCTGAGCGGTAGCCCGACCGCGAGAGCCTCCTCGTCGACTGCTCATTCTAAGACGCTCTCTCCTCATTGCTAAATTCAGAGGATGAACCAGCTTGAAGAAACCCGGAGAGGAGAAATTAACCAAGACGGGGGCCGCAGAATTTGGCTTACAATGCTTGCAAACCACTCTCAAGCTTGGGACAATACCTGAGTTGGGCACAGAGCAAGAATGTCCCTGTACAATCCCCCACATCACCGAGGAGTGCTCCAACATTGTAGTGGAGTGCCCAACAACTTCAAATGAATGCGTAAATGTAACAGAGGCTCCCGGAATATGAAGCGCCATCGCACAGGTTACCAGGAGGCCAATTAAGGAGGACAAGACCAGTAATAATACCCGCATTGAAGTTCCTGCATGTGCCCATTTGAAACATTCTGTAGGTTCACCACGTGATGTATATATAATTCCTAAAATGTAGTCTAAGATGATAAGCAAACATTTTATCTTCTTTCAACAATGAAAATCCTAGCTACTAAAGGGAAGAAAGTCAAGAATTTTTCTTCACAGAGCACAGAGCACACGCTAAATGCACATCAAGCCAAGCAATCAAAATGCAAATGCACATTCATGTATTTGTTTTTCAACTCTCTTAATGTGTGAATGATGTTAAGAAAGCTATGTGTAAAATTGAATTACCTTTAAAGCGACACTACTCAACAAAATTCTTTTCCAAAACGAAGTGAAAGCAAGAGAGACACTTTGTGATTTTGAAATGGAAATTGCTTTTCGACACTTTAAAACTAATAATTCAAATCCTATGCAACAGTAACTGTATAATCGACTATCCGGAACAATGGGATTGTTTTCTAAAACTGAAAACGACAGCTACGACACTTTCAGATCTAGAGATGACAACTCAACTATGCTACTTTTTGCAAAAGAGAACTAAAAATGACGCACAATACATAAAAACATTTATAGTTCTTTGCACTAAGGAGGTTGAATAATGCAAGAGAAGGGGGTTTTTACAGAAGTACACTGACTATAGACAGCAAATCTCTTGAATAAGACTGAAAACAATGAGAAAAATCCACAGTCGGAGGGTAAAGTTAACCCTCCCTAACCATCGCACCTATTACACAGTAAACTCAGTATGCAGCGCACCTACTGGACTCGGGAAGTGCGATGCATACAGACTGCATTGAAGGCAGGGTGCGATGGTAGCAGTGCGAGACTTTGAACGGGACTTCACTCATAGTTTGCAATCTAGTTCAGGTGTTTAGGCTGCATAAGTAAAGCAGTGTATGTAAAACACAGGGGTGATCTAAGAGGTTACTAGAGCCACCACTCAAGGCAATTAGATTGCTTGCAGATCTATTTTTTAATTCATAAACAAAACACGGAGATAGACTGAAGCACCATTGATCTACTTTGCATTTGTATGATAAATGCAGTTCGAAGGCTAGCTGGCTTGACTTCAAGTTCTGTCTGTATGTTTATAAAAGAAACAAGGATAGATAGGCTAACAAGTAATCTAGTCGCTCCCCACGGCATTTTGTTATCCGGGAATAGTGTCCACTTGGATGCTACTATTCCCACTAAGATGGGTGGCTATATTAGAAACAAACAATCAAAGTCTATTATTGTTCCCTTTTATGAAAATAGACGAGAGGAGGACCAAGAAGACCAACTTGAGTCTTGAGCTTGATTTCCTCTCCTTCTTGATAGAGCTTCGCCACTTCTTCTTGTCTACCCATCTTCAAAAGAACCTGTAGAATCACGGCAACATACTACTATGCAAGAAACAAGAATCTAAATTCATAAATAATACAGGATCAGATGTGTATTAAACATATACATGCATATATAAACAAGTAAACAAGAATATGGAAGGAAACAAGAATAGCTTTATTCAGATGAAAAGTAGCAAGAAGATTACAACCATGTGCTCTGACCCAGCATCATCCTCCAGCTAAGAAGCCCTTCTTCACCTCAAGCAAAGCTAGATAACCCAACACTGTGAATGTACACCAGAATACCAAAAACACTTCTCTATAAGATACAAAATTCCAGCCGCTGGATCTCTGTGATGAGGGATCCATATATAGATGATTACAGAGAGGTGAGTCTTCTTCTAGGATCTTGATTAGTGTCCTCTCTCTGATAGTTCTTGCTTCCACTTGGAGAATGATGATCTCTTACTCATCCCTGGTCGAAAATGGAGAGGCAAGTGTCAGAAGGGAAGCTTCTAGAAGATTCCATGATCTTCCACCTCGCATTTCTGTCCCTGCCATTTGTCCATTCCCGAACATCGCACCCTACAGAGGAGAAAATCAGTATGCATCATACCCTTTGCAATTGGAAGGTGATATGCATCGCATCCCCTGCATTGAGCTTTTAGTATGGTCCAGTTTTGACCATTTATGAGCAGTTTTCAGTGGAGAACTTCTGGGAGATGGTGTAATCAGTTGACCTTGTTTCTTTAGGCAGTGAAGCAACACTTTTAGGGACTTAGGAGCCCTCAGTTTATGGACATTTATGATTGGGGTTGAAGTGCCCAAAAATTTCTATAACGCTTAGTCCAGTTAGTAAATTAGTATACATTATTTCACTGATAGGTGCTTTACAACTTGTTATGGTGGAGATGTTGTCATGTCCATAAATGAGTGAAATCATTTAAATATCAAGATGTTGTCGTATTCATAAAATCAAAGTTAGATCTAATAATAATGATAATAACAACCACTCAAATAAAAAAAAAAAGAATTTTTGACACCTAATCCTTGTGACTAGGCGAATTTATCTAAATGAATAAATTAGAAATATGAACAATCATTGGGAGATGAACTAAATATTCTCTCCCTCATGTATATAATGAAGATCTACCTTGTGGAATAATACACGAATCAGTTTTTGCTTTGTGGAGTTATTGCCTCGCCTGACATGGTATCAGTTGTAACTCCCTTCAATGTTGTAAGTTCCCAAAATAGTTGTAAGTTCCCAAAATAGTTGTAACTCCCTTCAATGTTGTTGCTGTGGGTTGTATGTTGGTCTGTCATATGCATTTTTATTTCTGAACGTTGACCCTATCTGTCATATAAATTTTTATTTCTGAATGCTGGCCCTGTCTGTCATATGCATTTTTATTTCTGAATGCTGGCCCTTTCTGTCATATGCGTTTTTATTTCTGAATGCTGGCCCTGAACGTTGCCTAAAGGCGCAATTGTCAGCTATTCAAACCAAGTCTACCGGGATTCGCAGTACATGAAGATATTCTAAAGTTTGAAAACTAAGTGCCATTGTTTGTGGCCAAATTCTTGATTGTTCATTGAATGGCTGGCCTCCTACGCATTGTTGCCCTCCATATCCCCTCGACATCATGCCTATCTGCTCTCCTCATTATTGTTTATTGGAAACAAAACCTCTGAGGGATCTCCATGAGAATGGGTTCTTCCTCCTTTAGAACCTCTGGGTTAATCACATCTGTTGTGCCCATTTTTTTTCATTGTTTGTTCTTCCATGTCTTCATTGCACACTAAATACTCTCATTCCACCGCCCAACGAGTGAGACAGCTTTGACTACACCCGATTTTCAACAAAACAACACGCATATATGCGATTGGAGCATGTGCATTACCAATCGTATTCTCAAAATATGTGATATAATCTTCAAAGTCAGCACTTATAATTTACTCCAGATTGATCCCACAAAGCATAACCAAAATCCTGGCCGATGGCATTTCCCTGAAATGGACAATACCAGGATGAGAAAATGGTTAGAGTCTCAATGGAAACCTTTGATTGGCTACATCCCCATCATATCCAAACTGATGAAGGAGTCGTACTGCTTCCATTTTCTAGTGCCAGCGACTGGGAAGCAAATCAGACTCGTCCATGGGTACATGGAAGGAGCTTCCTAGCACTTCACAGATGGTACATGGGCTATAATCCACTGAAAAATACCCCCATAAACAATTTAATTTGGGTAAAACTCCTGGGTCCTCCCTTGGAGTTGTGGTCAAAAGAAACTCTATATGAGATTGGAAATGCTTTGGGAAGATGTGTTTATCTGGATTCTTGATGTCTGGGGGAGAAAGACAAACGTGTTTCCTGGGTTCTCATTGAGAAAGCCTATAGGGTGGTTTTCCCAACCACATTGAAATATCATGGAAGGATTTTAAGATAAATCAAACACTAGACTTTTGGGGATTCCCTTTCAAGTGCTCAGTATGCCACAAGATAGGTCATCTCCGTAAAAATTGTCCTTGTTGCCCTGTGTCAAAAAACCGAATTTTTCATGGTAAACATCAATCTAAAAAAAATAAAAGGGGGACGAGACCTTTTTCTGAAATGGAAAAAACCTCCCTTGTTATTAGTTCATCTCCTTCAGATTTTGGCAATCTACAGGGGAAATGACATAGAATACAAATACATTTTGAACTAGTTGGGATCTTGAAGATTCTATATAATGTATTCATGCTCAATAATAATGTATATATTAATGTTTAACAATTTATAAAAGATAACCAATTATTCTGACCTCCTAGAAAACATTGGCAAGAGTGTTTGGAGACTCATCCATGAATGTATCTTATGCCCATAGATAAAAGGTTATAATTGTATCTTGCTTATATGTACAATGAATTAGATTCTAGAATAAGAGAATAACTATAAAAATCACCAAATAATTTGGAAAGACGTTATTCAATCCTTCCTCCTCATGAGTAGATGGTTGATTTGTAATATTTGGGATAAGTATCAAGGTTTGATTTGAAGGAACCATTGGGTTGAGTGCCATAATCAATGTTTCTTCTCAACAAAAATCAAGAAACCATTGGGTTGAGTGCCATAATCAATGTTTTCTCCCTGCAAAAATCATCCATTGTCTTTATAGAGATGGATTCTACATTCCAAATTAAGTAATGAGACATGAGTATATCTTAGGGCACAACCATTAGGGTACATTGCATTAAGTAGTTCATCAAGATCTCATTAGGACCTACATTGTGGCAATAATTACATCATCTTACATTAACTATTAGGGACACATATGTCAACCTTTCATTTATGACTAGACATTCATTATCATTCCTTATTGTTTTCTATTTTGATTATGTTGTTTTTTAGTAGGGGATACGACCAAAGATGTAATGTGGCATTGAATAAAAAATATCCATTCTAACTAATTTCTAACTCCACTAATCATTATGGGATAAAGAATATTCAAAATGATAATAAAATAAATATATATTAAAAGGATACTATTTAATTCTAATAACTTACTTTTACAAAAATAAAAAAATTTAAACAAAATTAATCAAAAAAGGAAAAGGAACCTAGAGAATATTTCTTTAAAATAGGCAATGTCTAATATAAACTTGAACCCCACACACCACAGAATTGGACGAAAAATATTCAAAATGATGGTAAAATAAATATATATTAAAAAGATAATATTTAATTCTATTAACTTACATTTACAAAAATATAAAAAATTTAAACAAAATTAATCAAAAAAGGAAAGGGAACCTAGAGAATATTTCCTTAAACTGGGGAATTTCTAATATAGACTTGAACCCCACGACAAAAGAAGATGCTTGATTAAAAAACTATTGATGGCACATCATTTCACATCAAAGTCTTAAGCTAGTCGTTACAAGTCTGTGCATCTCAATATTACATTCAAATCTCCACGGTTGCTGCAGATATTATTAACTTCCCACCATCAGCGGTAACTTCAGTGAACTCCCTGGTTGACGGATTAAACAGATAAGAGATGTGTTTTCCTAGGGCGCCAAAAGCGCTGAAAAAAATCTGGTCACGCCACTGTGTAGCGCACGTAAAGAAGCGAATATCGAGGGGATTCGGAAAGGAAGCTACCACACTCCAAACGTCCTTCTCAACATCATACTTCTCTACCTGTTGTTCAGTGAACAAGTACAACTCCCCACAAAAAGAACAAACCTCACGCCTTCTCCATGTTTCTAACCTCGTGTTCCACACACGTGCCGTCATTCTCCAGGTTCCCTCACTCGGATCGAATACTTCTCCACGCTCGAATTCCTCTAACACCATTAATTTACCATACATGAAAAAACCGCGGCATCCAAAGCCGTGCGGTTCGATCATAGGAGGCAAAATTTCCCACTTGTCTGTCTCCACGTTATATGCTTCTACAGATGCAAGACGGGGCTCATGCTCGCCGCAACCGCCAGCGACGTAGACAAGTCCGGTGGAAGAAGAAACACAGCACGCAAAGTATAATCGAGGTGTCGGAATGTCAGCTCCGCGGCTCCATCTGGCAGATTCAAAGTCATAAATGTCAACACTCTTCATCAAACTTGTATCAGACGGACGGATTCTCCCCATGAGAAGTAGCTTCCGATTCACAGCCACGCACTGACACCATACTTGTATTCCATTAGTCTGGGGATCATCAATTGGAGGTAACCTTTCCCAGGTGCCCTTCACGGGGTCGTATATGGTTACTACAAAAACGGGATTCATATCTCTTTCATTCATATCATTTTGAATCAAGCACAGCAGATGCTCGCTCGTCCCACATTTCTTCCTATCAGCATAGAACGTAGGGCTACGGACCATAGCCTCCCAGCTGTTGCACACAGTTTTCAGCGTATCGTGTGATGTGTAAGGTACTTTTAGCAAACACTGCCGAACGACATCCTTTGGAACAGTCTCCATTAGGGCACTTTAAACACAACAATTTCGAGATCCTTCGAGTTTACCCGGAGCTTTAACGCAAACACAAAAGTGAACTACGTTAGGTCAAATATGAAAGTACAGTTAAATATATAATGCGCAGATGTGGGGAAACGTAATTTCAAACCGACCAGAGAGGGAGTTCGTTATGTCCATTCATAGAACCACATTACATGTTTTATATATATGAAGCATTTAATATATTTAACATCTATCATGTCCTACACACGAGCATGACTGGACTCCCTATAGGGAATTTTGCTACAGAAAAGAAAATTATATATATAGAGTGGTGCATGAAATGGGTTTAGCTAGTTGTCAAATTTAAAGTTTTTAAATAAATTAAATATTTCATTTTACCTAATATATTTTTTGTTTTATTCTCATTTGCCAATTTATTATTAATGTTTTATATTTAGAGTTTTTAATTTGAGGTTGTGTATTTCATTTATTGTTTATTAATTATAATATTGGGATGAAAAAATATTCATAATATAAAATGTGGATTCGAATTTTTTCAATAATAATAACAAAACGAACTACTAGCATGAGAGCATCTTGATTGTGAAACAATCAAATTGGTGTAAGAAAGCCCCTTGATTGTGGCAAGGTTAATTGGTCCATTAGAGCCCCTTGTTTGTCCGACAAGGGACCAATCTCTCCATAACAATTTGAGTGATAAAGTATATTGAGGTGTAAGAACTCTACTTCCCTGCCAATTTGAGTGATAAAATATATTCAGGTGTACCAACTCTACCTCCCTTTGGCCAAGAACCTATGAGGCTATATATATGTACAAAGAGTGGAAGGAACCAATCTCTCTATAAGAATTTGAGTGATATAGTATATTGAAGTGTATTAACTCTACCTCCCTTTGGAGCACCACCTATGAGGCTATAAATAAGTACAAAGAGTGGACAAGTTAGAAATCCTTCAATATAGGTCATTGATGGGTATTAATTGTTTTAGAGCCAATTAGTTATAGTTTTCCAAATTGTCACAAAAGTAAAATAATAGAGAGGAACATAGAAATGAATGAGTATCCTTAAAGAGAAAGAAGTGTAACACCTTTCTTATGTTGTGTAGGGCAATGGAAGGGAGTGCCATGGCTTCCTCATCAATAAAGGATATGCTTATAGTGGTCTATAGTGAGTGGATCATCTAAACCATCACAAAATGAGTTGCTTGGAGTGAGATTTCCCCCCATAAGGGTGACTACTTCGAGACCCACCCTCTCAACTTCTTGGTGTTCCAACTTGAATGAATCCCCTTGCTCATGTATCTATACAACTTCTTCTTCTAATTATCCTTTATACATATGATGATTTCATCTCACATTAGTTCTCCTAAAAAAATTTAGATGCTTCAAGCATGGTATGCCAACTACTATCTCATACATCTTATAATAGAAATGCACTTACATACGGCACACTATACTTTCACATACACGGTACTATGATATCTTGGCTTATATAGTTCCCTTTACCTTCTCTAATATGGTTTCATGTATGATTTTCTTGCTTCCACATGGTGTTATTGTTTCATATGTGTGCTTTAGATGTGGCGAGCATTCCATGAAATATAAACCGAGAGCTACCCTCCAAGCCATTTGGTGTTCCAACTTAAGAGGCATTAAACACTTTATATGCAATTCATATCTATCTTTTTCTCAATCCATAATAATCTGTGAAACAATTGTCTTCCTCATCAAGTGAGAAGAGTGGTTACGCCAATCAATAGTCATTTAAAGTGGCCTAGCTTGCTAGGAGGAGAGCATACAAGAATCAAAGTGAAGGGTTCAATAATAAAGCCATGGGAAGTAGAGGAAATAAATCTATAAGAATGGAAATGCAAGAACATATATGTGTAGGGATTCAACATGTACTAGTGGCAATGAGATAACTACCATATGTTGCAAGGAAATCAATACTACTCTACTGTAGCAAATAAGTAAATCAAATTACACAACAAAGCACTAATAAGACAGTATGTGATCATGTAGGAAAAATTGTAAATGTTGTAGCCTTTTCTTGGATTCTCAGTTAGTCCTTAATGATGCTAAATTCATTTGTAACACGCCGGCCAAAACTAGAACCCAACAAACTTTAGACCAATTGTTCACTATGATGACCCAACTTGGAAGGTACTATTATGGGAATGGGATCTAAAATTTCCAACCTTTTCCAACTTTCTCAAAACTTCAAATAGACAACACCATTACATTGGCCATAGGTCAACCTACCAACCTCTTGACCTTTGACCTAACCAAAGTGTTAACTAAAAATTTCAATTGTAAGTCAATTTTTTCCCTTTTTCCAACACTTGGACAACGCTATAATTCTTCTAACGTTTCAAGATTTTCAAGCACTGCTACTAGCATCTAATGGCCAATAAATCCATAACTTTTTATGAACACACTTGGGAAACAATCAATCATAAGGATAGAACCAAATCAATAACACTTTGAGTGCATTTCTTTCCAAAAGTATAGAGAGATAAGAAAGCTCATTAGCATAGTAGAAAAACCTACTTTCTTTAGATTGAGAGCCTTACCATTTGAGAAAATAAGTGAACAATTATCAAAATATGGTGCATGTCTAATAAAATGCATGAATGTGGTTAAAATGAGACCTTCTCCTCAATTCTGAATGGAATAATTGGTATACAAAAACCCTACTAAAACTTATGCAAGAATTCAAACATGTAATCAGAACAAATTATATTTCATTCACCATTATTGTCCAACACTAATTATGTAATCCCATTAGATGGTACCATTCTTTCATAGTTAAGTGAATACCTACAATGGGGATGTTATTTTAAGACCATTCATATGATGAATCATTCATTCACATCCTCATGTGGATTGTATTTAGTCATTTTCACATAGAAACATGCATAGTAGTAGTAAGAGGTTGTAATCAAACAAAATCATGTCACTGCAATAAGAAAATATTCCATGTTGGTTACTACATGAGCATAACCAATACAACCACATGTTATTCCAATACCTTTTTAAAACTCAGACATTATATTAGTCAATCCTATAGACAATAAATACACAAACCATGTCCCATGCATTTATAACCACATTTAAGACTAGAAATTGTAAACACATATTCATTATTATTAAAAATACATGAGAAACAATTATCTTGAACTTTTTTGGGAAACAAAGTCTCCAAAAATGACTCTCCACCCAACCACTAACAACTACAACCAAACTCTCACTTATAGTTGTCAACCCCTAGCTAGATTCTAGAGGCCAAGGGACCTTTTAATTATGGATCAAACACAACCACTAGTTGAACTATGGACTCTATAGACTCTTCCATCTCCACCCACCAGCTGAGTTGTCATCCAATGATGACCAGAAGTTGAAACTATTACCATCGACTCTCAAGGATGCAGCTTTGCGCTTGTTCATGGTCTACCTGGGGATAACACCACAACTTGGGCTCAGATGTAGCAAGCCTTCAACAACAAGTATCGATACTACTACTGTAGGTATAAAGACACTAAAGAGTAAATTTTTAGGACGACCTTTTGGCATTATGAATACTTATAGGATTATGAAAAAAGGTTCCAACTTAGCCAGAAAAGGGCTAGGTGCACACTTGACCGTAACTCATTGAAGCTAGTCCTGCTTAGAGGAGTTAGGGAAGATTTCTTGGATACCCTAAACTTGTTGGCAGGCGGAGATATCTACCAGTTACCCTATAAGGATATCAAGGATACCTTAGAAACCATTCTAGGGCTGCTAAGAAAAAGGGTAGGCGTAGTCAACCTATGGTCAGTCAATCCTCTTCCAAATAATCCATCAAGGGTGAATTGGAAACATGCTCGAGGATTTCAAGAGTGAGATGATGTAATCCCTTGCCGTAAAAATGGAAACTATGCACATTAATAGAAAGGAGGAGGAAGCCGAGAGAGCCTTAGCCATTTTCTGCCCTAGATGCACTAGGAGGCACCGTAGGAATGAATTTCCATCGAATTCAATTGAAATCTGCTCAGTGTGTGAAGAAAACTACTCCATGGAGAAATTCCCTTCTCTCTTTAGACTAAAATCTGTATATCAAGGAGCTAAAGGGCTAACTTAACATCTCCGCTACATAAACCAAAGGAGACCTCATGGGCCTAGGCCATACTAGCAGGGCATGCAAGGGTCATGCCATGTATATTACAACCCCAACCAGACCACATACATACCTTCTTGGGGGACCCCTCCTGATCCTTCCTGGTCTACCCCTCCTTGGTCTGGTGCCCCTCAATATCATTCCTAGGTAGCCAGCCAGTCATTTCAACCATATGCTTCACCACAACCTCAGTGGAATGCACTGCCCCAGGGGTGGAGACCCATATACAACAATTCTCCAACTTTATTTCCTTCACAAACAGCTCAACCACAACTTTTACACTCTGTTACACCTAAACAAGCCCAGATGCCTGCCTAGCCAAATACGAACCTGAGCAATAGATAGACCCAAAAAATACATAGTGTAGAGACCTCCTATCCTGATTATGTTGCGGAGATTCAAGAAATCAACCTAAGATCTACGAGAGTACTCCTAGACAACCCACCTCTACCTCCACCTATGGAGGTTGAGGAAGAAAGAGAGGAAGTCATGACTAAAGCATATCCACCACCCTTTCCTGAGAGATTAACCCAACCACTCCAGCCTACCCCAGAAGAGACTCAGCTTGTGGGAGAGTTGAAAAATTTGTGTCAAAATTCCACTTCTCCAAGCTATTAAAGATGTACATATTTACTACAAGTTTATTAAGGGGAAGTTCTTCAAGCATCCAGGGAGGCGAAGAAGAGATACCCCTACCATTAATGTCATTGAACAACTATATGACTTAATGTTGGGGCAGGTAATCTGTCCAAAGTCTTTGGACCCTGGAAGACCTATAGTAGATGTGCACATCAATGGCCCCATTGTCCCACACACTTTGATCGATCTTGGGACTGCCATTAATGTGATTACCAAGGAAGACATGCTCAAGCTCAACCTCGAGGGTTCATTAAGAAAGACCACAACAATTCTACACCTTACAGACTACTCCACAGTGACCCCTGAGGGGATTGTGGAGGATGTGATGGTCTCCATTGACTCTTGGGAATACCCTGTAGATTGCCTAGTTACCCAGCCTAAGGCTAAGCTTACTAGTTACCCTCTCATCCTTGTGAGGCCCTGGTTGGCCACTGTCGATGCCTACATTAGTTGAGGGCTAAAAATATGACTATTAATAATCGACATATGTCCAAGTAGTTACTCCTATACCCTCCTGCTTAGCGATCTCTAGAACTTGACTTACCTTTTTGGCTAGAAGATGAGGGAGAAGATGAAGTTTGTTCCGCCAAACTCTATACCTTATAAACATCCATGGGAGGGGGGAAACCAGAAAAAGATGATTTGATTAAACACATACTCCAAAGCCCAACTCCTAGTACATTGTCCTTAGAAGAAGTAGTAAAGGAAACCCAGAACAACCATCAGTTTGATCTATGCTTAGCCGATTTCGACCCTATCTGTGTGAAAACCATTGAATTCGCCCTCGAGAGAAATTTTAAAATCAACCCATATCTTTTTTATCACCAAGAATAAAAATTGTGTAACATGCTAAAGGAACATCTCATTGCCTTTGCTTAGAGTTACAAAGAAATGAAGGGAGTTCACGGCTCGGTGTGTACTCACCACATTTATATCAAGTAAGGTTGCAAAGGAGGGTGAATCCAACTCTCAAAGATATATTTAAAGAAGAACTGCAAAAGATGCTAGATGTAGGATTCATTTACCCTTTCTCAAACAATGAGTGGGTCTCTCCTTTGGTTTCTGTTCCAAAGAAAAATGGTAAGTGGAGGATTTGTGTCGATTATAAAGAGTTAAACAGAGCCACAAAGAAGGAGCATTTCCCTCTACCTTTCATCGACCAAGTGCTAGATGGCCTAGCAGGGAAAAAGTTTTTCTCTTTCCTAGATGGATTCAGTGGGTAAAATCAAATCCAGATCAGTTTGGAAGACGATGATAAAACCACCTTCACTTGTCCTTGGGGTACTTTCGCTATAGGGTCCTTTCTTTTGGCCAATACAATGCTCCTTCCACTTTCCAGAGAGAAGTCCTATATATCTTTCTTGAGTTAGTCCATGATGCAATAGAGATCTATATGGGTGAGTTTACACCTTATGTATGTGATTTCTAGGAGGCTCTGTCCAACTTAGGTAAGGTGCTGAAAAAATGCATTGAAATGAACCTATCTCTTAGTCCCGAAAAAAGTGAGCTCTTGATGACTATAGGGATCGTGCTAGGTCATTCAATATCCCAGCAAGGACTGTAGGTGGACCCAAAAAAATAGCAATCATCCAAAGGGTCCCACCTGCACAAAAGAAGAGAGATGTCAGAATTTTCCTATTGTTAGCTGGATAATATCGAAGGTTTATAAAAGACTTTAGCAAGTTAACTTCTCCTTTATTTGGGTTGTTGGCCAAGGAATTTGAGTTTGTATCATGAAAAAGTTGTAAAGAGACCCTAGAAAACCCTGAAGGACAAGTTAACCACTGCACCGATCCTTTGTGGCCCAAATTGGGCCCTTCCTTTTCATATACATGTTTATGCCTCACAAAAAGACATAGGAGAAACTCTAGGACAAACATATGAAAAATTGCCTTATGCTATTTATTTTATGAGTAACAGTCTCTCAAAGGCCAAACTAAACAACACAGTGACCGAAAAGGAGCTCTTGGCTATTGTGCATTCATTGAACAAATTTAGGCATTACTTACAGGTTACCAAACTTTTGTACATACTTACCATGTTTCAATCAAATATTTAATGAATAAACTTGATGTGAATGCCCTAATTATTATATGGTTACTTTTATTACAACAATTTGATCTAACTATTTTACATAAGCCTAGCAAGGAAAATGTTGTTTCAGATATTTTGATTAGATTAACTTTTCCTACAGGTGAGGAAGGAATGGTTGATGATAAATTACTGAATGAACACTTTTTTCCCATTTCAACTCTCTCACCATGGTTTCCTGACATAGAAAATTATTTGGTATCTGCACAGTTTCCACCGAATTTGTCCTGCAAAGAGAAAGGAAAGATTGTGAGGAAGAGCGCCCCGTGCACTTGGATTGGGGGAAACCTCTTCAAACTAGTCCCGGATCAAATTCTGAGAAAATGTGTCACGGAGGAGGAATTCTTCGACATCCTTCTGACCTGTGATGATGGGCATTGTTGAGGTCACTTTGCAGAAAAGAGGACAACATTCAAGGTGTTACAAGCCAATTATTATTGGCCCACTTTTCATCAAGATGTGGAAAGATATACCAGTCAGCGTAATCGATGCCAAATGATGGGAAAGCCTACTCCAAGGGATGAAATGCCTCTTCAACCTCAAGTGACTTTCGAGCCATTTGAAAAGTGGGACATGGATTTGGTTGGACCTATTGACCCTCCTTCCAAGCAAAAGCAGTATATCATTGTGTGCACTGACTATATGAATAAGTGGGATGAAACCAACGAAATAATGACATTAATAGAGGAGAAGATGTTTGATTTCTTAAGGGAGAATGTATTTTACATGTTTGGGTAACCTAAAGAATTGGTCACTGACAAGGCAGACAGTTTACCAAGGCAGACAGTTTACCTCCAAAATGATTGAAGACTTATTGAGTAGCACAAGATCAAGCATAGAACTTGGACTCCCCATCACCCACAAGCTAATTGGCAAGTGGAGGTGACCAACAGAGCATTTGAGGGAATTATAACCAAAGTAGTTAGCAGCAGCAGGAAAGATTGGGCATCAGTGTTACAACAAGGCCATGGCCCTGTAAATCCTACCGAGAGATTGACAGTTTTCCCAAATTTATACATACCCAAAGTTGAACATATTCAAAAATTGGATGCTGAACATGGACATGCTGAGACAAATGAACATATCGACACTGAACACTACTTAAACATGGACTAACAGACATATGGATCCATATTGCCGACACATAGATTTTAAAATCTAGACTAAAGCCAAACACATACAGAAAACAAGATTCGAAGACTCCCAGAGTAATGCTCCCACTTCCAGGCTGCCGAGAGCGAACTAGTTCATTGGATTAATCATCGTCCGTGGTGTAGGGCTCTTCCTCCACCCTGCACCCAAATTGCCGAGAGTCGTCCGAGTTAGAGCGAGGGACCATCGAGCAAGTAGGGACCCCCTGAGCAGGCTCGCTTGGATCCGCAAGGCTTGCTCGAGTAGCCGAGGTGGAACTTTCCATAGCGGGGCGTTGTAGATCAATTGTGGGCATTGTCCCTTGAGCTGGTGGTGGGTTTTCCTGATTTACTTCCGCCTGACCTCTGAGATTATCACAGTGCTTGGCAGTAACAGATACAATGAAAGTGGAGTTGCCAAGTGTGCAGGGTATCCAATACCTGACTGTGGGGTGCGCTTCATGTCCACATTCTGTTATGCTTCCACTCCTAGGCCCTCTGCCACGTCCCGCTGTTATGCCATGGAGGCGATGTTGCTCAGATGTAACTTCGATGGAGGAAGAAGGAGAAATGGGGCTAGTCCTCTGAGCGATAGCCCGACTGCGAGAGCCTCCTCGCCGACTGCTCATTCTGAGACGCTCTCTCCTCATTGCTAAATTCAGAGGATGAACCAGCTTGTAGAAACCCGGAGAGGAGAAATTAACCAAGACGGGGGCCGCAGAATTTGGCTTACAATGCTTCCAAACCACTCTCAAGCTTGGGACAATACTTGAGTTGGGCACAAAGCAAGAATGTCCCTGTGCAATCCCCCACATCACCGAGGAGTGCTCCAGCGTTGTAGTGGAGTGCCCAACAACTTCAAATGAATGCGTAAATGTAACAGACACTCCTGGAATATGAAGCGCCATCGCATAGGTTACCAGGAGGCCAATTAAGCAGGACAAGACCAGTAATAATACCCGCATTGAAGTTCTTGCATGCGCCCATTTGAAACATTCTTTAGGGTACTGCGTGGCACGCAAGGGCTAACACATGCCCATGTGACGCACCACCTGTGAGCTTCCATGCCTTTTAAGCACCTGCATCCGGGAGGGAGAGATCATTCTACACCAAAGAAATACAGTCCTTTCTGAGTTGGTCATCCTCTACCATGTCAAGAGAACCTGAGAAGTAGGGAAGTAGCTGAGATACGCCCTGGTTAGCCAGTCTGTCTGCTACTTGGTTTGTTGTTCTTCTTACGTGCTGGAAGGTTATGCTTTGGGGATTTTTTAGCTTTTCCTCCAGTGATTCCAGTCTACTGAGCAATCACCAGCTTGATGCTACCTTAACTGCAGTAGCCCCTGCCTGTATTCTTTTAGCAGCGGCTATAAGAATGAAAGAGTCTCCTTCGACCTCAAGAGGGAAGAAGTGCTTTTGTTCTGCTATGCAAATCCCTTCCCAGAGTCCTTCCAATTCTACTGCATTGTTAGTGTCTTTGCCAATTGATCCGTAGAATATATGCAATATTGCTCCTGTGTAGCTTTTGAAGATTCCCCCAAATCTCGTAGGCCCAGGATTACCTTTGGCAGCCCCATCAAAATTTAGCTTATATGAGTTGATTACCGGTGGGGACCAGGATAGCGGAGAGGCGGTGCTAGTTGTGGGACGGGTGTTGACCTTTGCTAAAGAGGAGAGGTCTAAATTCCATTCTTTCAGAACATTTCGTTCCTGCTGAGATTCTGGAAGATCTGTATCATACCAGGTTCTGATGGCTAAAGTTTCTTGTAAATTTTTTTTGAAGATGAGCCACAGAGCATCTATTGACCGGTAGGAATTATTGAAGATTCTGTGGTTTCCTTCCTTCCAGAGAATCCAATATATAAAGCCTGGTATTAGACTCCAAAAAGAGTTGAGAAGCTGGCTTTTGAAAGGGTTCTTAGTCCATTTCCTTATAGTTTCTATTACATCCTCAATCCTTGCCTCTGATCTCATGTTGCATTTTTCAACTTTCTTCCAAAGTTGCGTAGCTAGCGGACATGTTTCCATTAAATGACTTATGGTTTAAGAGTTGAGATTACAATTTGGGCATCTGGATGGCCCAATAAATCCACGCTTGAGCAGGTTGTCCCAAGTGAGTATGTGCCTTTTACTTAGAAGCCATAAGAAAGTTGAAATTTTGGGCCATAGTCCTGGTTGCCAAACTTTTTCCCAAATTTGGTCCTTGTTTGTCTGGATGTCTGAATAGCGCAGTTGGTGAGCTTCTTTAGTGGTAAATGTTCCTTTGGGAGTATGACCCCATCTTAATCTGTCCTTCTGGTTGGAGTAACAAATTCTTCTGTAGGTGAGTTCTTGATCGATGTCAGAATGCGTTTCTCCCTGCCAGTCCATCTGCCAGAGGCTAGCTGGTTTCCAGATTTGGAAGTCATGATGTGTGGATTGTTGCCAGAATTGATGAACACGGGTGAGGTTCGCCTACTGCATGTGAATTTGCCAAAGAGGCTTTTGAAATAAAGTTGCCAGTTTTGGGAGTTGTTGCCATGAATCCTCCCAGAACCTTACCGTCATGCCTGAGTGAATTTCCCAGAAGCTATGCTCTTGAATGAAATTGCTGTGAAGCTTTGCAGTGTTCCAGATTGGTCATCCCTGGGTTGTGGAGTTGATTCTTATGAGATCGGTCCATTGACTTCCCGTGGCATATTTTGCTTGCCATACTCTGGCCCATGGTGAGTGTGGCTTGGAGATCCAATTCCACCACATTCGTGCTCCCATTGTATTGTTGCTTTGGAGAGGATCTCTTAATCCTAGACCTCCTTCTGATTTGATTTTGCAGACTTCTTTCCAGTTAACAAGAGCCCATTTTCTGATTTGATTTTGCAAACTTCTTTCCAGAGGATCCCCAAAGGAAGTTGCACTGAAGGTTGTGTATGGATTTAAGGACCCATTTTGGAGCTGCCATAATGGAAAAAAGATACAATGGCATTGCTTGTAAGACCAATTTGATTAAGACTAATCTGCCCGCCATGTTTAGAGCACGAAAAGTCCATGACGAGAGCTTTGATTCTAATTTATCTAGGAGAGACCTCCAAGAAGCATGCTGGATGACAGAGTCCGATAGGGGTGCCCCTAGGTATTTAGATGGAAGCTTGGATATGGTGAACCCCAGAATTCTAGCAATATTCCTTTGCGTAGAGGGGGGGGTGTTGAAGAAGAAGAGCTGAGATTTCGAGGCATTGATGGATGTGCCAGAGGCGTCAGAGAAGAGGGAGAGCATAGATTTGAACACAGAGGCTTCTTGCGAGGAGGGATGACCAAATAAAATATGGCCATCAACAAACTGCTGATGGGACTGAGGATTAAGACCATGGATGGACATTCCTTTTAGAGCTTTGGAGGAAACAGCGGATTTGAGAAGCCCGCTGAGCCCTTCTGCCATTAGAACAAAGAGGAAAAGTGAAAGAGGATACCCCTGCCTAATGCCACGAGAGGGACAAAAAGGAGAGGAGGGTGAACCATTTAGCAGGACAGAGAAGCTGGGAGAGGAAATTAGGTTCATGATCCATCTGGTCCAAGTTGCACTGAAACCAATAGCCAGTAGCATTTTGTGAATGTAATTCCAACTAAGTTTATCAAAGGCTTTAGAGAGATCCAGTTTTAGTATCATACCTGGTTTTTTTAGAAGCTTCAATGAGTGAATCACCTCATTTGATAGAATTATTCCATCCATGATCTGCCGTCCTTCTACATATCCCGTCTATTCTAGAGAAATGAGTAGTGGAAGGAGAGGTTTAAGCATGTTCGCTATTACCTTTGAGATGAGCTTATAGATAACATTGCATAGCGCGATTGGTCTATATTTTTCAGGCTTGTTTGGTTCTTCACCTTTGGGAACCAATGCTATGAAGGCGGAATTGAGGGCAGGAAGAATCCAGTGCATGATTCTTGATTCCTCCACTAGTTCCCAAACCTCAGCTTTAATGAGCTCCCAAAATTCATGAAAGAAATTGGCTGTGAAGCCGTCAGGCCCAGGAGCCTTGCCATCTTTAAGTTGGGCCATGGCTTCTTCTACTTCCCTTAGTGACGTAGGCTAAAGCAGTTTATTATTGTGATCCTCTGTTATGATTCGAGGAATGTGTTGCGTGATGGTTCTAATTGCCTCATCTCTGTTGCCTGTGGGCTCCCTGAGAATGTCCTGAAAGTAGCCTGTGAATTCCTTCTCCATATCTTCATGTGCTTTGATTCTTTCCCCTTGTTGAATTTTTATGAATGTAATGTTATTGTGCATTCGCCTTTGGATGGCGGTTTTATGGAATAATTTGTTGTTCTTCTCCCCCTCTTTTAGCCAGCTGATTCTGGATTTTTGACGCCAGAGAATTTCCTCTTGTTTCCTGCGCTATTAAATTTGATTCCAAAGGATCTGCTCCTGTTGTGTCTGTTCATCTGTTCTGCCTTCTAAAATGAAAGATTGTTGAAGTGCTTTCATTTGTTGTTCCAGTCTTTGGCGATTCTCCTGTATGTTGCCAAAATGTGTGCGATTCCAGACTTTCATGACTTGTTTTAAGTTTTTCAATTTTTGTTGGAATTGATACATTTTGGCCCCCTCTAGCGGTATATAAGATTTCCATGCCTCTCTTAACACTGTCTTGAAATTCGGATTTGTGAGCCAGAAGGCTTCCAATCGGAGGGGTCTATTGCTGCGAGTGCCTGGCCTGGACCATTGTAGAAAAATTGGCCAGTGATCGGATCCTTCTTGGGGTATGATGGAAGCGTTGAAGTCCCCTCCCAGGTGGATTACATTATCCAAGATGAGGAACCTATCGATAGAGGCTATGTGATGAATGCCTCGGCACTTATTAGTCCAAGTAAAAATTCCATTGGAGGTCGGAATATCCATGAGTTGAATGCTTTGAATGAATTCTTTGAGGCCATTGCTGTCACTGTCGAGCCTGATTCTGCCTCCTTTTTTCTCCTCCATAGATTTTATGATGTTGAAGTCTCCTCCGTCGATCCAGAGGGGAAACTGCCTGTTCTCATTTAGGATAGAGATTGTTTCTAGAAGATCTAGTTTTTGCTGAATAGTCTGCGGAAAATACACATTTGAGAGATGCCCATGTATGTTGGTGCCGATGAGGTGGAAGGACGCTTGGATAATATGATGGGTGGCATGGAAATCATATAGTGAAAGAGTCTGCGGTTCCACAGAATGACAAGTCCGCCTGAAGCCCCTGAGGCGTCAACTGAAATTGAGCGGCTACCTGCCCAGATCTTGTTTCGAATTGTTTCAATAGCTACGTTGCTGCTTTTTGTCTCTTGAAGAAAAAATATGGATGGTTTTTCTTGTTGAATCAGGTTTTTGATCATCCGATGTTTTGAGGGGCTGTTGAGTCCTCTCACATTCCAGGAGATGAGCTTCATGGAAACTGAGGTTTGGGTTTATAGAACTTTTTCAACTTAGGGAATCGCCCCGATTCCATAAGTATTTCTCCCACTATTATGGTTCTCTGTAGATCTGTCTTGCGTCCCCTTTTCTTGGTTTCTTTGAGCGTTTTTTTTCCATCCCAAGGGCTTCCTCCTTGTATACCCAGACTTTTATTATGCTGCACTTTGGTCAGGACTCCTTCAAGTCTGTCGATTTTCCAAGGGGGAATTGAGTTGTATTCTTTTTGTTTGCAGGCCGTTTCAAGTTTGAAGATATCAAGACCATCTAGGCTTACATGCTCCAAATCTTCCTCCATGATGATAGGGGGGCTCTGGTCTTCCTCATCTGCGTCTTCCTGAAGACTGAGAGCAAGAGCTGCATCTAGGTCCATGGCCGAGGCCTGCTGTTTAAAATCTAATACAGATTCCCCCTGGGAAGAGGGGAAAGGGCTGTGGTCTGAAACCATTTTAGAATTATTCAAAGGACGGTTAGGTGTGTAGTGAGAAGAGACTGGATTTGAGGACTGCATGGGGGCTAAGGGGTTAAGGGAAGATGAAGGCATAGAAATATTCTCCAAGGGATCAGAGCTAGGTTGGTCCTGCGGATCTTGAGAAGCAAGCAAAGAGAATCTGTTCTGTGAATCTGATTTGATGGCATTATCAGGGATAGTCGGGCTTTTCTTGGCATGCCTATGGCGGTTAGGAACTTTGGTGAAACCTTCCGAGTCTTTATTGGTGTCATTGGAAGAGGCTTTAGACAGCGAGTTCAGAGGACAGTCTCGGAAGAGGTGGCCATGCTCATGACATTTGCGACAGCAAAAGGGGATATGCTCATAATCTAAAGGTTGTGTCCATTCAAAGTCATTGTGAAAGAGACTTACCGAGTCAGCTAAAGCCTTAGTCAGGTGCATCTGAACGCAGATCCTGGCGTACAAGGTGTATTTGCGGGTTTCTGTTTCCGCCGCAACTTTGATGGAGGTCCCAAGTTTGTTTCCAATGTCTACAAGCGTTTCTTCTTTCCAGTATTGTACTGGGAGGGAATACATTCGTATCCATACTGGAGCCCAGCTGAAATCTTCTTTATCAGGGTTAAATCTTGGCTTCCACTCCGTGAGATAAAGTCTCGAGGAGTTAAAGAAATATGGGCCGCCTTCGAATATCCGCGCTTTGTCCTCCATACAATGGAAGATGGCTGTGAAAAAACCTTTCGAGCCAAGCTGCAGGGTAACTTGTCCTTTGGGCTTCCATTTTGAGGCTATCCAGCCCTGCAATGCCTTTTCAGTAGGCCAGAATCCAAGAAACTTTCCTATTAGTGCATGATCCTGCATGTATTGGATCTCACCCGTTGATGCGATGACTTGGCAGATCAACCTTGATGCGTTCCGTAGCCTTCGGAATACAGGTGGCCGAGGTCGGCTTTGGCTGTGACGAAGAAGCTTTTTGGTGCGCCTCTTTTTCTATATTCACCGCATCATTCTGGGCTATAGGTATCTCTTTTCCATGCGTTCTTTGTCCTCCCTGCTCAGCTTTAGGGACCGCACCAGAAGGGGTTAGAGGTGTCGTGTGTTGTTCCGTGTTAGATTTTGGAGTGTCAAGAGGAAGGGGGCAGAGCCCTCCCCTCCTGCAGGCTTTGCCATTGAAGGCTTTCACAAGGAGTCCGGCGGCATGAGCTCGAGCTGTCAGAGACGATCGGTGATTAGGGTTCTCAAAAGTGTTGCAGGCGGGATGATCGCTGCATCGGTTCAATTTTCTAACAACTATTCAACACTTAAACACCCATTCCTTTACTTTTTAATGGGCATAGATTGAATGTTTACAAAAGGCTAGTGTAAAATAAAGAGTTCGTTGACGGTATAAAAAAAAATGATGGTGGTGGATCACGTCTCAAATACTGCGTCATCAAGTCACTGATAAAAGAAAAGATATAAAAAAATAAGGAGATTGAGGTGAAAATCTCTGTGACGCACCTGTTTCCCACTATTGGGTTGAAAACCTCTTGAGGTGGCACAATGGTGTCAAAAAGAAAAGAGAAATAAAAAGATCTTTGGGTGAAAACCTCTGTTGAGTCGCCCAGGGAAAGCAGCTAGGATGAAAACCTCTTGGACACAAACTAGTTGTTTTCAAAAAATAAAATAAAAAATAAAAAGAGAAAATAAAAATCATGAAATATTGTTTGCAGGTCAGCAAGTTTGTTAGCCACACAAAAATGTTAAATATACATACCATATGTTTCATCCTAGTAGTCCACATCATGTTGAATTCATCCTGACATCATGCTACCATTGTATCTACTCTGTCCAACCAAATCATGTCTTGTGTCCTCCATCATTTCATCCATGTGCTAAATTACATCTCCTAATACGGTGAAAGGGGGTTTAAGGCTTTGTTTTTTGTTCATTTTACCTCATAAGTTTTTTAGTCGAAAATGGAATTGTTTTGGAAACCAATGGAAACTTTCCTCTCTACCTAGTCTCACCTCCCTGGGAATATAAATTTCAGCTCTTTTGGATCCATTGTGGATGAAACACTAAGTTTATGTGTCCCACAAGACCCCTACCCACTAATCATCATTTCCTCAACTGTTGACTTTTAAAGTGCCACATCCTCCCACTGTTGCATTTGGCCATGTCGTCCTAATGCCTCATGACGCTGGTAATTTAAACTCATGCTTCTCTTCGAAACTTCTATGATTTATTCCAACTAGATTACATGTCTTGTGTGCTACCCACACCATCCTTCCTTCATTCTTATGATTTTTCCATGTGCATCCATGTGGCTAACCTTGCCAAATATCTATGTTCACTCAGCTATGCGGCCCCTAACCAAAATGATCAATTTTTTTACTTTTATCCTCAAAACATTTATCTGACATATCTTTTAATCTAGTAAGTCTATTTTGGACTTAAACATACCATTTGGAAGTTCTTTCTAAAATTAAAATGGCTCCAAATTTTGTCCTCCTTGAATAATCTAATTCACCACTATTGTTCACCAATTTACATGTAAATATAAGATATTTTCTACATGTTTGACATGCTTTGAACTATAACAACAATCATGATACAACCTTCAACATCAATGGCATCTTCAAACATTTTCAACAATCTTAGCCATTTAATGACAACACTTTTGACATCAATGACATGTTCAAACATTCTCAATGAGCTTAGTCATCTAGTGATAACACCTTTGACATCAATTAACACCTTTGACATGAGTGGCAAAACTTTCTATCAACTCAAAGTTGTGGTATATTTACATGTTGGAAACATTACACATTTTGGTAGCATGTTCAATGTCTTGGAGACTTTATGGAGATTTAGTTAGGCCCCTTAGAGCTGAGATATTGTTTCACAACCAATCCATCTATTATTTCTCTCTCACTGGAGAATGGAGGATAATATATAGAAAACTGTAATTATTTGGAGAGGTTGGTATATGAGTCTTGGTAGTGGATGGAAGCCTATACTCTATGTTAGTTATGACTTTGAATATTTAAATTTGGAAAATTGACGTGTCAGAGGTACCTTTTCTGGAATTAGATATTCTTTCAATATATTTTGATTGAGGGGTATATCTTGCTAAGTTGAAGCTCAATATTGTGAAGGTGTTGAAGGATTGATTTTGTTTTGTGGTATTTATATTTTCTACTTGAAGGATTGTTAGTCTGATTCCCCTACTACTTTTAGAAGTAGTGATTAATACTATGTGCCCTTTCCTCGAAGTTTTAGAATTTTTTTTAATTGTGAATTTTTGTTGATAAGTTGGTATTAGGTTTTGTATTCATTATTCAATATTTATAATCATGAAAAGATGTTAGATCCCTTGTTGGGCTTCATTTGGAAAAGAATTAGTATTGCAATTTTGCTTCTATAAGGATTTTCTCAACTGGTATGGGGGGATAATTGGAATTTATTATGGAAACAACCAACACCATATGGAATTGTGAGTCTCTTGTCACTCTTCACTCTATGTCGGTGTGGTCTTTGGGACAAATTTCTTCCATTTCTCTATAAATTCATAAAATGTGTTAGAAAAATATGTTTGGGGAGCGGGGTGATAAATACTTAGAGGAGAATTTCAATTAGTAGCAATAAGATCTTCTTCAAATGAATTTAAAAATAAATAAATTGTAATCCAATGTAATCGTGGCTATGGAAATGATGCTCGATCTCCAGTGAAAGTTTCATTATTTGGAGGATGAATTGGAGAACATCAAAGTGAAATTGGAAGAAGGGTTTCAGAAAGTGAACATGGCTAGTAGAACATTGAAAATAATATCCTTTAAGCCATCAAACACAACCTTAAAATAAATTACCAAGTCAACCAACAACAACAATGGAAGGCTCAATCTCATATCAACTAAATCCTGATTGTTTGGTGATGCTATAAGTTTCATTTTGTGTAGGGCACCATATTGCATGTGTATAAGTGGGAGAGTCTAGAATCATTTGTAAGAGGGATGATGTAAATAAATGGAATACAGTAGGATGGACTTGTATTCCCAGCCCATGTCCTTTGGACTTGAATAATAAATTTTACAAAATATGTAAATATGTTGTGTTAAAAACAATGACTTCAATACTTAATACCATTTTCAGTCATGTCGAAAAGAAATAAATTGATAGATAACTCAAAAAAAAATATATTGTAAATATTGAATTTTTATATGGTTATTAATTAAATTTTAATATGAATTTATGATGATTACTGATATGTATCGCATTTCTATATGTACATATACTCTTATTTTTAATCATCTGTTTATTATTTAAATTTATTAACTTGCTATATGTTTTTATACCAAGAGGCCCTCTCAAGCACTCCACAATTGAGATGTTGTAATGCCTTGTAAAATTTTTGACTTAGTCAGAGCACATGAACATAAAATAAAAATTATAATTATATTTATAATTAATTATAGTTAATAATTGGACCACCCTAGATCCATCTTAACTATAGATCCACCATGCATGAAGACAAATCAAATCTCGTTGCAGTCAAAAATAGGTTTGCATCTCAAGAGATTCAGTTCCTCATTACGCTTGGTAGATCCAAAGTTAGGATGGAGCTAGGACGGTTATTTATTTGTTCTGAAACATGAATCAATATTATTTTAATTTATTTAAATGTGATATGCATATTACGATTTTTTCCTAGAAAAAAATAGTTGTAATTTTATTAATAAAAATAGAAATACAATAAAATGAGTTAATCAATTCATTTGTTGTTTTTACTATTTTTATTTTTGTCAGGCTAGGCAGTAACTCCACAAAGCAAAAACTGTTTCATGTATTATTTCACAAGGTGGATCTTCATTATATACATGAGGGAGAGACTATTCAGTTCATCTCCCGATGACTGTTCATATTTCTAATTTACTTATTTACATAAATTCACCCAGTCACGGGGATTAGGTGTCAACATTCCCCCCCTTAATGTGAAGGGATGTTGGTGATTCCAAACATCATTTTGAATCGTTCAACCTTTTCTCTTCCATGTGCTTTGGTGAAGACATCTGCAATTTTCTCATTTGTGGAACAATGACGGAGATGGTTTGTTTTGGCCTCACTATCAAATCCCTCAAACATCCCAGGAAGGATCCCAAAGTGACCATCTCCAAAGAGGCCATGTAGAACATGAATCTTCATATTTCTTCAGAAAGAATATTAAACCTGTAAAAATTATTCCACCCTCGATGGCGATTAGGTTGGACAGATGGTACATGGGCTGTAATCCACTGAAAAATACCCCCATAAACAATTTAATTTGGGTAAAACTCCCGGGTCTTCCCTTGGAGTTGTTGTCAAAAGGAACTCTATATTAGATTGGAAATGTCGTGGGAAGATGTGTTTATGTGGATTCTAGATGTCTAGGGGAGAAAGACAAACATGTTGCGTGGGTTCTCATTGAGAAAGCCTATAGGGGTGGTTTTCCTAACCACATTGAAATATCATGGAACGATTTTAAGATAAATCAAAAACTTGGAGCACAAGGGGCAGCCAAGCAAGTCAAGTAGGACTATTGTTAACTGCAAGTTTTGGCAACCGAGTCCCTAAAGTTTAGGAGGATTGTTGGAGTCCTCAATTTGAATAAATAAGAAGGCTTAGGGCCTCATTTGGAGTTAGTCAGTTTGTAGTTCAATTTTAGTCAGTTTTTAGTTATATTGTACTTATATTTTAGTAAGTAGGTTAGCACATTAGTGCAGCTCTGTATCAGCACAGTTTCGAGCTGTTTCTTGTAGACAGTTTTTGGGATGTAACTATTATTTCTTGATCAGTAAACATGAATCCAGATTTGTACCAGCTTTAATATTTCTTAGGAGGTTGTAGCTCTTAGGGTTGGGCCCAACCCAAGCTCCGAGTACCTCCTTTGTGTAATTTTATGTGCCTTTGCTACATTCTTAGAATAAAATCTATTATCTAGATAAAAATCTTGCTTTGTTACTTAGGTTGTTTTTGATTATTAAAATAGCTTTTCATGGTTCAGATTGATTTGATAGTTTGAGTATAGAAAAGATATTCAGAAAAGGGCATCAAGCAACCCTTGATCTCACCTCTCCCTCCTTGGTACCATGATTTGAGACCAAGGCATACTTGTTGCCACAAAAACACTATTTCTGCCTCTTCATGCAATTGCTAGTGTTAGATTTTTAGTTAGACAAGTTGATACCAGTTGTACTTCCATGTTTAGGATCTATTCTTTCTTGGTTTCCATATTTGTTTTACATGATTTTCTGCCAATAAACTTCTGTTCATCATGCATATGGTTTCTAGGTTGAATTAGGTCAAACTAGATAGATCTTTGGTTTTCCTAGCCTTCATTTGATCAATTTTGGAAAATAACGTGTAGAGCACCTATGATACCTTCTTGCCTACCCTTCCTCCATCAATACAACCTGATCCATCCCCTAACTCAAATTCTTTCCCTTCATTTGCCACATTTTCCCACTTTGCCCTAATTTCTACATTTTTGTGCAACCTTGCTACCTCCATCGTCAAAAAAATCCAATCGCTCCTTATCCTCATTCACCAGGTCCTAGACCCCTTAACATCCTTATCCAACCTCCATTTTCACTTTGCCACCATTTTTCCTCCATCAACCCTCCAAAATCCTCTTTTTGGAACATCTTGTAGAAGCTACAGAACATCCTGTAGAAGCTACAGTACATCTTGTAGAAGCTACAATACATCTTGTAGAACCCCTGTAGACTTCCTGTAGAAGCTCACGAAAATAGTTTCTTGAGATCCGACCACTGTGAAACTCTATGGAAGGTTGCTAGGGATGCCTTAGCACTCTTCTCACCTTCCCAACCTCCTGCAAGCATTTCCTTTCACCAATCAACCTCTGCACAGTGAAAAATAGTTAAAGCACATGCATAACAATTCTGACAACTTACTCAAAAATACAAAAAGATGTTTTTTTCTAGATTTTATTGTAGAAGTAGCTTAGTCACATGCATATTACCTTTCTAAAAGTCAATGGCATCCATTTCCACTACTTTCATCTCTTTTCTTGCACCAGTAGGGTTAGTCGGTAAAACTAGGGTTTGCTAGGGTTTGCATTTCCTTTCAGCTTTCAGCTTCTTTCTGTAAGTAGACTAGCCTCTTTTGAGTTAGTTTTCATCCATCACAGTTAAAATCTTCTTCTAAGATCTCATAGAAGTTGGCTTAAGCTCCTAGTGGACTTGTGCCAGTTGATCAAGTGACAGCCACGGCAAGAGCTAGTACTTGTGCATATAGCACCGTCACTTCCAAGTTTGTTACGAACTACCACGTTGATAAAAGTAAAGAAGGGATCCCTAGGAGTTGCAGCATTATTGCTTAAATACTGGACCCAACCAGTTATACATCTAGAATACTCCATGATGTTAGGTAGACCTTGGGTACTTTTCATTCAACATTCAATACTATAATCCCAAATTTGGACATTTCCTCCTTTGAGCAGTTCAAACCCATATCCTTATCCAAATTCACTTATAAAATCATCTTCAAAATCATTTCTCAAAGGATGAAATATATTCTTTGTGATAATAATTCCATAATGAATGTGGATTCCTAAGAGAGAGACAAACCCATGAAGCAATTGGCATCTCCCAATAAGGCCTTCATTCAATCCATACAAATCATTAAAAAATAATAGTTTCTTGAAGTATATGTCATCCTCGGTATTAGTTTTAGGATATCTTTCATTTAAAAGGAAGACTGCTTTAGTCCCTCTTGTCGCAAGACCCCATATGCCAGGAATTGTAGATTCGTTATGGTCCAGGGTTTCTCTTCTGAAATTTGTTTTCGTCATATCAAATCCCTGTGTAGATATTTGTTTCAGGATAGGCTCCTGGTGGTGTGTGTATGAGTTTTTCTACTGCTTCTTAGTCTGTCCAAATGTTTCATTCTTAAACATCTCCGAATGCATTTTAAATCTTTCGAATTTCTGAGAAAGAAGTAGAACAAGATCCTCTAAAGTATAACCACCTCCTTTGTTTATTTGCATGCAAATCCTGGATTGCATCCAGGTAGACTTTTGGATGTCCCCTAATTGAGACCAAGTGTCCATTCCGGAATGGTTCCTGATGTATAGTTTTTCCGGGAAGATTTTTTCGTTTCCTCTGAACCGTTTTCCACGTTCCTAGTTCTCACTTTCTTGCTCCTCGAGTTTTGGTTTCTGTCAAAGTTTTGAATGCTAAAGTTTATGGAGTACAATAAAGGTGTTTGTAGATCAGTCTTTGAAATTTGTGGAACATTAGTAGTAGTTTCTTAATCCAGTGTTGACTCAATTTACCCCATCTCCTCATAAATCTTGAGTTAA
>APFE030241813.1:0-13619 GCA_000404065.3 Pinus taeda
CTCACAGTGTAGAATTTTCCATTTCAATAGTTATGTGTCTAGGGTTTGTTGAATTTGTGCCTCCTCCTATCTGAGGATTTGAGAGGCTCGAAGCCATTCTCTGTACTCAAGATTTGAAGAGGTTCTCCAAAAGTTTCCTACCGTATCAAAGGGATGCATATCTGGCATTAAATTAGGAATGAGAGAGAGCTAGTGTTTGAGGGCGGGCATGTGCTGCCAACAGTCTTCCCAAAACCTTGCACTGCTACCATTCTTGATTTCCCAAAAGCTATGCTCTTGAATGAGGCTTTTATGTTGTTTTGCTAAATTCCACATGATTGATCATGAGTTGAGCTCTGATAGTCTAATTAGTTCCTCCATTGGACAATTTCAGGCATATTTGGCAGTCCATAGGTAGGCCCAAGGAGTGCGAGGTTGAGTTAGCCATTTCCACCATATTCTTTCCCCCATAACTTCATTGCTGTGGGAGGGTTCTCGTAAACCAATACCTCGTTTCTTTGGAAGACATGCTGTGGTCCATTTGACAAGAGCCCATTTTCGTTTGAGTCCATTACTGCCCCAAAGACAGGATGTTTGGAGAGATATGAGTTCCTTGAGAACCCATTTAGGTGCCACAAGGATGGAGAACAGGTATAAGGTCATAGCTTGAAGAACAACTTTTATGAGAACTAACCGGCTAGCCATGTTGAGAGATCGATGGGTCCAAGAAGAGAGACGCATCTCTAACTTTTCTAGCAAGATCTTCTAGGATGAGTGATTTAGGGCAGAGGCTATCAGAGGTGCGCCTAGATAGGTAGAGGGCAAGCTAGCAGAAGAGAAGCCTAGAATACGGATAATGGCCAATTTTATGGGAGGGGGGGTGTGAAAGAAGAATATCTGAGATTTTTCTTTATTGATAGATGCACAAGAGGCTTCCGAGAAATTAGACAAAAGGGCTTTGAGTTGGCGCGCCTCCTCGACAGAGGGGTGCCCGAACAACATATTATCATCTACAAATTGCTGGTGGGTAAAAGGAGGGGAATTGTGGAAGGAGAGGCCTTTGAGATGCTTCGATTGCTGGGCCAAGCTGATACTGCATCCTAAACATAAATATATATTAAAATAAGTAAACTATAAAATAAACTAATTAAAATTGTTAGTTATCAAAGTTATTATATATAAATATTAGAGTAATTAATAGTTAGTTAAAAAGTTATAAAAAATAGAGTAAAAATATAAATAGTTAGCTATATTTTTATTAAAATATAATTTAAAGGGACCTTTTCATACACATATATTTATAAATACTAAAATAAATTAATTTTAAATTAAAAGTTATCTATAAGCCCCAAGAGTTAGCTCAATCGGTCAAATCAAGTGCCTCGCCAATGGGAGGTCACAGGGTCGAATCCCGAAAGCTCTTGGGGTTAGGTCAGTAAATAGGCCGAGGGGTATTGATGCCCTAAGGGTGGCGTCCACTCAGAGATTTAAACCCCTCGACGTAGCGGCTACCCACTGACCAGGGTATCCGTGAACTGGCAAGTGAAAAAAAAAAAGTTATCTATAAAAGTTATTAAAGATATAAATATTAGAGTAATTTAAGGGTTAGAAAGAAAAATTTAATGTTTAAAATTAATTAATAGTTTGAATAAACTAACAAAAGCATCCCAATGTGATTATCGTGCAAGAATCTTCTCAAACTTGATATGGATCATAGAAGCCTAAATTCAATAATTGGATCAAGTTTTTAATGTCATAAGGATTTAAGGGTTTAATGTATATATTAATGTTTTAAGAAAGATCAACTTTAAAATAAATTCAATGAACATAAAAATGCTTTGGAACCTAACGCACAACATTTAGAAGTCTAGGACTCTTAATCGTTAAATTTTTAAAACCATATTCTTAAAATACTGAAAGGCGGGTTTCGTCGGAGCGACTCAGGAGCTAAATGACAATGGCTAAGTTAAGCGATTAGGGTTTCACAGACCTGCGGCGGCAGGCTGCCCTGTTCTCTGGCGCACTATTCTGACTGTGGCAGCTTTCTGCCCGGACGGAGTCTGGGCGTTTCTTTTCAATGGACTCCCCGCGGGGGGAGAGCAACAAAGAGCCGCACGGCGGCGGGCATCAAGAAGGACCGGAGGTCACCAATGATGAAGTTGCAGTCCAAAATGCAACAGCGGAAGAAACAGAGGCTAACAACAGCAAGGCAACCAATACGGTAAGATCCTCTACCTACAAACCTGTAGCAGCGCACATGCCGGAAGTTGAATTACCAGGACCCAGTATAAATGCCCGTATTCAATTTATGCAAGATCATGCCATTATCTGTAAATTTATGGGTCTTTGGCCTACAGAAAGAGCATTAAGAAACTGGTTAAACAGAACCTGGAAACCCAAAGGAGAAATCACCCTTTTAATAGGTCCAAAAGGTTTCTTCACTGCCATTTTTAACTGTCTTGAAGATAGGAACAGAGTCTTTGAAGGGGGGCCTTACTTCTTTAACTCAGCAGGGCTCTTCCTCAGAGAATGGAAGGCAAGATTCAACCCAGATACTGAGGATTTAAGCTACGCACCAGTCTGGATCCGCTTGTACTCCCTTTCATGGGAATATTGGGGGGAAGACTCTTTAAAAGCCCTTGGATCAAAAATAGGCGACTTCGTCAAAGTCGCAGAGGAAACAAAGGCGGTGCACCACACCACCTACGCCTCTTATGCTAGAATCTGTGTCTACATGGACCTGAAACAGCCTCTTCCAGACAAAATACGCCTTTTTCATGAAGACTGCGATTGGATCCAGGTTTTAGATTATGAGCATGTTCCATTCCGTTGTAGAAGATGCCACACTCTGGGACATCTCTTCAGAGATTGCCCACTAAATATCAAGCTGGATACTCCAAGCAAACAAGAACCACAATAGCAGGATGGGTTTACCAAAGTAAATAATAGAAGACGCGGACACAAAAAGACTCCAGCTATCACCAAAGAGAAAACAGAGAAGGCCGCAAAGACTAAACCGTCTACAAGCAATAGTTTCGAAGCATTATCGCAAGAAAAACAACAGGAAATGCCCGAATCAAACTCAAAAATCGGCAAACCCAACCAGCCAGAAGAGTCCATGAAGACCCAAGAAGGCAGAAAAGAACAGGCGGCTATAGAAACCTGGTCCCATCCGGACATGGAAATAGATAATCCTTCCCACACCCAAGACAAGGGGAAGCAAGCTGAAAGCACTGCACAAGAGGCACAGTTCATGGAAGACGACAGTGAAACAATAGATGTGGGAGAACTGGATCTCCTGGGTTTAGAGCAGGCATGCAAGACAGGAAACTTTGACAAAATCCATGAAACACAAGTAGATAATCTAGTAGAAATATTGAAGAAAGCTCAAAAGAAATATTCACTTGGAATTCAAACAGGTAGCCAATGGGATGGCAAATTTATATATAAAGACAGCAAAAAGAGAGGACGCAAGACGACCTTAGAAAGAACAATAAAGATTGGTGAAGTTTTGGTTGAGTTAGGCAGATATGCCAAACTCACCAAATATTTCAATTCCAACCCCAAAACTTCTCAATGAAGTTGATCTCTTGGAATATTAGAGGGCTGAATGGCCCCAAGAAAGGAAAACTTCTTAAAAATTTGATTATGGAAGAAAAACCAACCATCTTGTTTTTACAGGAAACAAAATGCAACTCGATAATCTTGGAAAGAATCGCAGCCAAGGCTTGGCCAGGAGGACAAGTCACCACTGTAGATGCACAAGGAGCCTCTGGAGGATTGGCAATCCTTTGGGATGCAGGAAAAATACAATTAAACAATATGAATGCAAACAAAAACTTCATACAGGTAGAGTTTCATATCATGGGCACTAACATACATGGTCATTTAACAAATGTATACTTCCCTCAAGAAGGTCCCCAAAAAGCAGCAATTCTAGCAAACATATCTCAGCTTAATAATGGTAGACGACTTCCACTCTGGATTTTGGGAGGCGATTTCAACATGATAGCCTCCTCTGAGGAAAAAAAAGGGGGTAGATGCAGAATCAACAAGGATGGAACCTTACTAAAAGATTTCATTCAAGATAACTGGCTAATTGATATCCTCACAACCAATGGAATATTCACTTGGACGAATAAAAGAAGCGCCGATCTCCAAATCGCGTCCAGGCTGGACAGATTTCTGGTTTCTGACAACGCTGTTCATCTCGGAGGTGAATTTACAGCGCACATTATTCCTTTTTCGGGATCTGACCATTGGCCAATAGAATTACACTGGAATCGGCCAGGTAACAACATCAAAAGACCATTCAGATTTGAAACCTTCTGGTTTTCTCACCCAGACTTCAAAGATTTCATTCAGAAGATCTGGCAAAATAGCGACCCAACTGCGCCGACAAAAATGGCGAGATTCCAAAAAAAACTGAAGATGCTCAAGGTTGAAATCAAGCGATGGAACAAGAGTACGTTTGGCAATATCCTAAAGGAGAAAGAGCGGATTATTGCAGAAATCAAACAGACACAACAAAAAATCATTTTAGAAGGGCGTACAGAGGAACTGGCACAAAAAGAGCAAGATTTGGAAACCAAACTTCTAGCAAGGGAGGAACAAGAGGAAGTGCTATGGAGACAAAAATCCAGAATCAGATGGCTCAAAGAAGGAGAGAAAAACACTAAGTTCTTCCATAGATCTACGATCCAAAGGAGAATGAGAAATAATATATCGCAAATCACCAACGAGCAGGGAGAAAAATTAGAAACCCAGGAAGAAATTGAACAGGAATTTATACAACACTTCACGGAAATGAGTAAGGAGCCAAGCATAAATCGAACAGCAGCCATAGAAGAAATCACGCAACACATCCCGCATCTCATATCAGAAGAGCAGAACTCTTTGCTTCTCAAGCCGATAAGCATGCAGGAGGTGGAAACAGCGGCCTTCTCCCTTAAAGCAGGTAAAGCTCCAGGCCCTGATGGCTTCACATCAAACTTCTTTCATTATTTCTGGGAATTAATCAAATGGGAAGTATGGCAAATAGCAGAAGAATCTCACAGCATGAGGTGGATGTACCCTGGTCTAAACGCTACTTTCATCGCCCTAATTCCTAAATCGGAGGAGTCCAACAAGCCAGATAAGTACAGACCAATAGCCTTATGCAACATCATATATAAGATTATCTCTAAGGTGGTGGCACTAAGGCTAAAACCAGTGCTCCCTCACATCATATCTCCCGAACAGTCCGGATATGTGGAAGGGCGTCAAATTTTGGATGGCATAATCCTCACACATGAGATTATCCACTCCCTCAAGCAATCAAGAAAACCAGGTATGCTCCTCAAAATTGACCTCTCAAAAGCTTTTGACAGCATAAGTTGGGAATATATGCAAAAGGTTTTACACGCTTTTGGTTTTGATAATGCTTGGATAAGATGGGTTTGTAGCCTCATATCCTCTGCTTTCTTCTCTATACTTATAAATGGCATTCCGACCTCAACCTTCCAAGCCTCCAGAGGAATTAGACAAGGAGATCCCCTTTCGCCATTTCTATTCATTATTATGGCGGAAGGTCTGGGTAGATGCATTAAAAATGCCATTCAAACCCAAGATCTTAAAGGCATTACCCTCCACCAAGCTCCCACTGTCTCTCACCAGCAATTTGTCGATGACAACATGCTCTTCGGCTATCCCTCAGTTCAAGAAGCCTGCGCCTTAAACTCTCTGCTCCAACTTTTCGCGAAAGCCTCTGGCACCCAATCAACTCAATCAAATCCCAGATATTCTTCTTCAATACGCACCCTACCACCCAACGTGCTATAGCTCGGATCCTCGGTTTCTCTATTGCCTCCTTACCTACCAAATACCTAGGAGCACCTCTCTTCGCCTATGCTAGGAAGCATTCATCATGGACGTCCCTCCTGGAAAAACTAGAAGCCAAATTATCTCTTTGGACTCACAGATCTCTAAACATGGCCAGTAGGCTTATCCTAATCAAAGCTGTCTTGCAATCCATGCCTTTATACTTATTCTCTATTCTAGCCGCCCCGAAAGGGATCCTCAAAGCTATAAAAAAATTACAAAGAAATTTCCTATGGGGCTGCTCTGGTCCTAACAGGAAATGGGCTCTTGTCAAGTGGGAGAAAGCTTGTCTTCCAAAAAATGGAGGAGGAATAGGCCTCCGGGATCCTGAACACAGCAATAAAATTATGGGATCCAAAATGTGGTGGAAATGGCTATCAAATCCAGATACCCAATGGGCACAAATCTGGACAGCAAAATACACCAACAATTTGCCTCTGGTGGAGCGAGTAAGAATGACAGAAATCAGCACAGGTTCAGCTACATGGAATTCAGTGATTCTCAACAAGGATCTCATACAACACCACTGCTTCTGGGAAGTCAAAAATGGAAGTGAAGCACGCTTTTGGACAGACTCATGGCAACAATTACCATGCATAAATAACATACTCCAAGATCTCCCCAATCAGAACCTCATACAACAAGAAACGATTGATCAATTCTGGACAAATAATAACACAATTGATCATTGCGAATGGAAGGATGCCAGAGATATTTTACCTCACAGCTCAGAGGCGGTTCAGAGAGCCTTAGCAGAGGAGATAAAAAAGAGGACAATAATCAAGAAGGACGGACCAGATTCGCTAAGATGGGGATATGAAGAGAAAGGCACTTTCACCTCCACGGAAGCCTACCACTTAATTATAAAAGGCAATTATATAAAAGATAAAATATGGGAGAGAATCTGGCAACCTCCCTTATGGCCGAAGATATCCACATTCCTTTGGTTGTTGTCACACAACAGAACTCTTACATGGGACAATCTAAGAAAAAGGAAATTCGCAGGACCCTCAATTTGCCTTAACTGCAACACAGAGGAGGAATCAGCAGCTCATCTCATGCATCTATGTCCTCTTAGTCGCAAAGTTTGGGAGAAAATCTCCTTTCGCTGTCAAAGGGCGGTCAGAAACCAGGGGGATATAAAAAATATGTTGCGATCCTGGCCACAGCAACCTTATCAGAGTAATATTCTCAACACTCTCTGGCAAATCATTCCTGGCATAGTAATGTGGAACATTTGGAAAGAAAGGAACCGGAAAGTCTTTAAAGATCAGACTCTGAATCAGGAGCAAATCTGGACTATCATCAAGCAGAATCTTCAGGAAACTCTTTCGATCAAAGGCTGGTCCCAAGAGGATATGCCATCCAACAACAAGGAGCAAGCTATTTGGAACAATTGGCAACTCCAGATAACTACCCCCAAGACTCAAGGCACTCTCACAACGAAAAGGAAAAATTCGCTCACTCAATGGACTCCTCCCCCCAAAAATATGTACCTTCTTAATTTTGATGGAGCGTCTAAAGGCAACCCAGGTATAACAGGTTATGGTGGAGTTATCAGAAACTCTCAAGGCATCCCTCTCAAAATCTATTTTGGATCCATAGGATGGAATACTAATAATGCAGCAGAGCTGGAAGGCCTATGGCTCGGCCTTCAAATTGCTCATCATCAAAGCTTCATGCCCCTCATTGTGGAAGGAGATTCTCAAATTATCATTAATATGGCTTCAAAACTTCAGCAAGGCTCCGCAGCACAGAAGGTCAGCAGAAGTTGGAGGATGGCTACCAGACTGGAATCTCTTCAGACTTGGCTTAAGAACAATAAATCCACTTCTTTTAGGCACATCAGAAGGGAAGGGAACAAAGCTGCTGACTTCCTAGCTAACCTAGGGGCAGAGCTTGGCAAGGAGCACCAGGAAGGAACTCCTCAGGTTTTTGCTTCAGATTCAGAAAGGGCAACGTTCCAGGAAATCATGATCAGAGACATGCAGACTGAAACCACAAACATCCCGGATGCGGGTGACAGGTTGCAAGCTGCCTGCCACGTGACCGTCACGCGGTGCCCTCGGGACGGAGGTCTGGGGTTTAATGGAAGCCATTAAATTCACCTTCAATGGCATTCATTGCCTTCCTTACGGCCCGAGCTACCAAGACTTCAAGGTAGGTGCCGCCAGAATGTTCAGGAACAAAGATTTAAGGGGAATTCGCCTGTCTGAACAGGCTAAGGATTTTGGCTCTGCACGACAGGATAATGCAGGAATTTGGGCTGAGAGAAGGAGTGTCAGGGTGACGCTTTCGCATTTCAGAGGTTTAGCTCAGTGTCATAGCTGGCCTCCTCTGTCTCCTTTCGTCCCCAAGAACCTTATCTGTAGTACTATGTTTTATTTGGATCAGCGCAAAATGCCAATTCGGGGTTATGCTTCCCCGCGCAGGGGCAGGAAGCATGGTGGACGAGGTGTTCATAGCCCTCGAAGGGTCTCACCGCTGGCAGTTGCTTCGCCCAGCTCCCCGGGATATGTTGATTCTGATTCAGATACAGACAATTCGGTTCAGGTGGTTACTTTTCGCTACATCCGGCGAACTAATAGACCTATTGTCTCAACTCTTATCATGATGGTCTTCACAGAGGAAGAAGATGCAAAGGGTAAGGGTAAGGGCGTTCAAGAGATGCCGGAGCAAAGCTCCAATAGAAGCCCTCAGGGTGGCAGCTAGGAGGATAGCTCCTACCAGCCCTCCTCTCAGAGCCAACCAGAAGAAGATAGTTCTGGCAATCAAGCCGAGGAATAGAACGAAGCCTTCAAGGAAATTTGCAGCTTTGTTGACAGGGAAATTACCAGTTCCAAGGAAAAGAAGGTACCTGAGGAAGATTCACAACCTGCGCGTCACTTTAGCGCCAGGTTGTATCCTGTTCTCCCTCTGGGATTTCTGAGTTTGGAGAATGATGACAAGCAGAAGGCTGAGGAAGGCAAGGTGGATGATGGAACTGGTAAGGAGTAAGGTTCTGGCTTCTTGCTTCTATTTTTTGACATTTTGCTTTCGGATCGATGACCTTCGGAGGTCGGTTTGCCCCTGGTTTTGAGGTCGGGTGTCTTAACACCAATTCTCTTTGCGCACTGCTTGCCACCTTCGTCCAGCATGAGCCTGGTTCTCGGACGTATGTCCCCCGCCACCTTTGCTCCGTCGGTGCCACCTGCTTGATAGATGGATGCGTGCCCTCTCTTCGGTTCCTCTCTCCCTTGAGAAATTCTGGTTCCATCGTGTTAATTTCTGGTTTGTCTAGTCAGCATGTTTTATGCCTTGTCAGCATCAGTTTCAGTTTCAGTCATTTACAGGCAATTTTGTCAATCATTACAGACTGTAAATGGTTTTTGAGATACAATAAAATGTCAATGTTATTACCAGTTATGGTATGGATCTCTTGTCAGAGAGCTGTTCATGCGCTCTCAGAGGTTTTGACCTCTTGTAAATACTTTTCTTTCTTTTAATACAATAGTTTAGCCTTTTGCCCAGAAAAAAAAACATTTAGAAGTCTAGGCTAGAGACGTATTCCGGTGTCGTAAAGCGTGGTAACTATTGCTTTCATCGTAGGTTGGGTGATTCCTCCTCTTTGAGACGACAAGTACGTGCTCCCATGTACCGTCGAGTATATATTGGGAGGGAGACCACAATAGGCTATATCCTTTATCCTTAGGAAGTCGTGTCTCCTACACTATCGATCGCAATGCACTGAACACAACATTTGGGAAGATTAATTGTTGTACTATAAAAAGTATTGTGCAGTTTTGCGATTGGTTTGGTAATCCCTATGTCTAGACTTCCACAGTAGTCACTTTCGTTCCTTTTCAGACTCCTTAAAAGAAAAGATCCATCTGAGCACTTGTCACTTCAGGCTCATTAAAAATCAAAGGCGACTAGAGTAATTTTTAGCTTCTTCTCGACTCTTAAAAATTGAAAAAGCAAGTTATGTCAAAGTGTCATAAAATTTATGTTAATCAGAATAATGTCATTGTTTCCTCGTTGATCTTAGGTTGAGAAAATGGAGTCCACCAACCAGGGATTTCCCCTTAAGGAAAATCCTAGTCCTTTCTACTCTTGGGGAGATGTTGGTGCACCTCATATGGCCACATTGTCACTTCCACGATTGACAATTGGCCTGTCAATATGGCTCTTCTTGACCTCTGTCATTCCAAGCACCATGATTCGTGAGAAATCAAATTAGCAACCAGATGATACTGAAGTTACCCCCCAACTTTCTACTTTGTTTGTTTCTCCCTCTCCTTCTTCCTCTTCGCTTGGTAAAGTTGGTAAAACAAAAAACCAAGTAACTGAGAAGAATAACAAAGAGAAGGAGAAGAAGAAGAAGAAGCCAACACCGAAAGGGGGAAACCTTGCACTTTCTGGTGAAAATCCACACACTACACCGTCCAGACCTAAATCTCCATGTGTCGTTTGCAAAGGAGACCACTATCATCGAGATTGTCCTTGCATCCCATGGATCTTAAGGGACAGGTCTCCTCATTTGCACAATCCGGTGTCGTCAACCTCTGACGATCATGTTGAGAGTACACCATAAACTAGTGAAAATGAACTCAAAGAACAGAAAGCAAAATATAAATTTCCTTGTAGACTATGTCAAGGTGATCATGCCATCCATTGTTGTCCCTTCCTAGACGAAGCTAAAAGAGTCTTGGATAACCGTCCTACTTCACTGCTACGGCTTCCTCCTGGATACAAGAAACTTTTGCCAAGTGCATCGCTAGTTGAAAATCCGACTGACACACCTCTGTGGTCGGTTGAAGCATATATCATTGAAGGTGAACCCTCTAAGTCCACACCAGACTAAAGTCAACAGGTCGAGATGGAAGTCGACCCGGTCTCGTCTTCAGAAGGTCCACCTTGAGATGATACAATGACCAAAGAGAATGAGAATGACACCGTTCAAATCCTCTTCATAAACACAGACTCCAATGAACATGGGGAAATCTACCTGTTCCTTTACCGCACGAAGGAAATTTGTCGGATTCGTATCCAGCCATTTACTCGATCCCACCTCCAAGAAACCTAGTCGTTTCCTTCGACTAGAATCTACTAGGCACACCACGTCTACCATCTAATGTACCATTCCAAACCATCGTACAAGCTTACAAAAAGGTCATGGTCAATACTATCATAGATGAAGGGGCTTCTGTGAGTATCCTTTCCTCAAGTACTTAGAAAGCGCTTGGTTTGCCATCGCTTCTGCCTGAGATGCAAAATCTGATAAGCTTCAACAAATGAACCAGTCGACCATTAGGAATCCTTCCAAGTTTGCCTATAAACTTGAGAAGAAAAACTGTCTACCTAAACGTAATGGTAGTCCAAGGACCTTTAGATTAAAATCTACTCCTTAGGCGTGATTAAATTTATAGCATGGGAGCTATTGTCTCATCACTCTTTCGAGTGATGTGTTTTCCTCATGACGGCAGAGTGGTCCAACTCGTAGACCAACTTTCATTCCCCAGCTCACGCATAGCTAATAGTCAAATGTCATCCCTAACTGATCTTTTTGCCCAGGGAATGTCTCATCAATCTCCAGTCCATCCACTTGATGAGTGCGAGTGATTCGGTGATTGTGACTGAAACCGAGGGGGCATGCACCCTCGTGTGCTTCGGCAGGAAAACCCCAGGTATAAGGTGGGTTTCCGGGTAGGAATATGACTAGTATGACACACCTGTCCATTTAGGAAAATTGGATTAGACTGGAATAAGATACCTCCAACAAAAGGTATGCTTTTCGTGACAGAGAAAGTGTTTTGTCTGCAAATTGAAGGGTAGCCTCGAAACTCTACTTCGTTATACCTGGGGGCATGCAAACCATTTTGCATGAAAGTGAAAAGCGACCATTTATTTTCTTAGTTTGTAGGTTCTTAACCCTTTAAACTCGTAGGATTGGTCATTCCTAGCTTACATAATGAAAGGATCCAGAGCAAAATTTTGAATGGTGCAAGCTCCCTAAACAATGAACCTATTGATGAGACATTCTTATTATATGACTCGCACGAGGAGTTTTACGCAAAGTTCAAGCTCGTTAAAAAATAAACCTAGCAATGAGCATATGTTCCACGAGAGTTTAAGCTCATTAAAAAATGAACCCACCTTCAGTAAATAACCATTGCGATCACATTATCACCACCTTTTGAGCCTTGGTCGTGTTCCTACCATCACCTCCACTCTGTTTTAGCCGATCATATGGATCCATTTGATTGTTTACCCCTTTTGAGGAACAACTGTGATGATTGATTCTATTAGCAATCTTCTTTACATTGCCATGATTGGAAAGTTCCAAACCTTACCTCGAACTAGGTGCTACCCGAAAATATCACTCGTTCCTCAAAAAATGAGTCTTCTTTAAGCTCTTCTCATCTCACTCATAAAATATGAAAATATTGCCAAGAAATTGGCCTCTCCAGCTCGTTAAAGCGATCAAAAGTGCTATCCCTCCTCTAGATTTTATTTTTGGACATGAGGGATCATTACACAAAAGGATCGAGCGTTTGTCTTGTTCGGCTCATTAAAAATATCAAAAAGTCATCCCTTTCGTATTGTTTTATACTTTTTCAGACTTAAGGGATTACATTACGAAAAAGGAATCCAAGAGTTTTCTTTCCATCCCTTTTTAGACACTCTAAAATTAAAAAAGGACCGAGTTATCTTTGTTGTTAAACTTCACAAAACCAATAGCGACAAACTTGTCCATGCAGACAAGAACGAGTTTCACTGTTGCTAGGCTCATTAAATCATAGTGACGAGTTTTCCCAAAGGAAAAATTATAGAACAAGCATATGTTATCCTCCTCAAGCTTGACAAAAATAAAGAGGTACTGGTCAGCAATGACTGGGGAAAAATTGGGAAGAAGACTTGAAGAAACTTTATTGGTAGGAAGTCGCTCTTGAACATGACACTTTCACTCCATCACCATGATTGAGTCGGGTTGGGTTATTCCGTTCACGAGTCATATTACCATTCGTCCACCATACAATCCATTTTTGGGGTTAACACTACCAATCCATTTCAGTGTCGCCGATATGCTCAAGAGAAGTCGCTCAGAGAATTCATCAACCCAGCTTGTGTCTCATCCGCTGGAATACCTTCATGCTTCATTCTTTCATGATCGCCACCCTGAACCCCATATCATCATATTGTTTCCACCTCCACAAAATCATTTTCTCCGTTGAAGAGGTGTAGGATTGATATAAAGATCATCTGATTCTGATAAGTATTCATGGAGATATGAATTTAGTTTGAAGGCTATCAAATTTATTCTATAATCATAGGATACACAAATTCCAAAATAAAAGTGACTTCTCTCAAATATATTATTGTGATTCAAGACTTGTTGATGTGTTTCCTCAATCCATACCTCGGTGAACAATTTTACAATTGAACTCCTTTGAGGTGCACCTCCTTTTTCTAAAACTCCTTATCGTATAAGTATACAGGAATTAACAAAATTCTAAATGTAGCTACGAAACGGATTGATAAAGGATATATCCACCTCACTCTGTGTCCATGTGTGGACCTCCAGTATTGTTCGTAGAAGAATGAAACTCTAAGATTATGTCTAAGATTATGTATTGGTTGTAACTAACATATTTTCCCTTACAATATACTAAGGACCAATGTCCTTCCAACCAATCAATGTTATTAACACATTTTATGATCCCAAGGGGACTATATTTAAATTAACATAAATGTGTTGTCTCAAAATATCCACAGGACACTCTTCAATTTTTTCAACTACC
>APFE030241820.1:0-28801 GCA_000404065.3 Pinus taeda
GAGGAAGAATCAGACTCTACAGCAGAGGAGGAATCAGAAGATGAAGAGCCACAAACTCCGGTTGTGAGAAGATCAGTTCGAGAAAGAAGGCATCCTGAAAGGTATAGTCCATCTGCTTTCTATTCAAATTTTGCTTTATCTATTACTGACAATGATCCCAGAACTGTGAAGGAAGCAGTAGATTCGGAGGATGGAAAACTCTGGAAAGAGGCCATGGTTGATGAAATCGCATCTTTGCACAAAAATGAGGCTTGGGATTTGGCGGATTTGCCGGCTGGAAGGAAACCCATTGGCAGCAAATGGGTATTCAAAAAGAAGACAAATGTAGAAGGAAAAGTTGAGAAATACAAAGCTTGGTTGGTAGCAAAAGGTTATTCCCAGGTGCCGAGAATTGATTTTGGTGATATTTTTTCTATTGTTGCCAAGGTAACTTCTATTAGATTACTTTTATCTTTTGTTGATGCTTTTGATTTTTAGGTAGAATAGATGGATGTGAAGACAACATTTCTTCACGTGGATCTGGAAGAGGAAATCTACATGAAGAAACCTGAAGGCTTTGCAGCGAAAAGTAAGAAAGAACTAGTATGCAAGTTAAAGAAGTCTCTGTATGGGTTAAAACAGTCACCAAGGATGTGGTATCATAAATTTGATACATTTATACGGGGACTTGACTTCACCAGAAGCAAAGTAGATCATTGTGTGTATTTTAAATTAATTGGTGACCGTGTTATTTATTTGGTCTTATATGTGGGTGATATGTTGCTGGTTGGAAATGACAAAGAAATTATCCAGGATTTGAAGACCCAATTGTCCTCCAAATTCGACATGAAAGATCTCGGTGCTGCAAACTATATTTTGGGCATGGAAATTAAAAGAGATCGGGCAAAGAGGAAGCTCTGGTTAAACCAGAGGAAGTATGTCGAGACAATACTGCAGAGTTTTAATATGTAGGATAGTAAACCGGTGAAGGTTCCTATTCCTGTAGGTGTGAGGTTATCTGTTGAACAGTGTCCCAAGACACAAGAAGAGGAAGATGACATGTCCCGTGTTCCATATGCAAGTGCAGTTGGTAGCCTGATGTATGCCAATGGTCTATACTAGACTAGACATTGCACATGCAGTGGGAGTATTGAGCAGGTTTATGTTAAAACTAGGGAAGGAGCACTGGACAACAGTGAAGCGGGTTTTCAGGTATTTGTGTGGCACTAGTGATTATGGTTTGTGCTACCAAGGAAGTCCAGGATTGGACAGAGTGTTGGATATTCATGGCTTTGTTGATGCAGACTGGGCTGGAGATCTGGATTAGATAAGATCTACAAGTGGGTATGTGTTTAACCTATTTGGAGGTGCAGTCAGTTGGATGAGTAAGAAACAATCTGTAGTGGCACTATCAACTACAGAGGCAGAATACATGGTGGCCACTCATGCAAGCAAGGAAGCAGTTTGGTTGCAGAGATTGTGTTCAAGTATGGGGTTAGTACAGGGAGCTATAAGGATAGACTGTGATAGCCAAAGTGCAATTTTCTTAGCAAAGAACCAGGCTTATCATTCAAAGACAAAGCACATTGATGTTCTATATCACTTTGTGAGGGATATGATAGAAGACAAAAAGGTGTTGTTGGTAAAGGTGGACACTTTGAAGAATATTGTAGATGCATTGACAAAATCTGTGAGCTCTGAGAAGTTCTCTTGGTGTAGAGAGACAATGGGCATTTCAAGGCTGGGAAAATGACTAAGCTCTCTTGTGGCCCCCTGTGGAGAGAAAACAACAAGTGGGAGAATGTTGGGTTGTGTTATATTCTTTCCACATAGTTAACAGGGGGTTTGAAGGGCACCCGTAACCCCACTTTATGGGGTCCGGGGTAGCGCCTTGGAAAATTTTGGTTTTGGACCCTATGTTAGGTTGGGCGGACCCACCTATGGTTTTGTGCATGATTATCGTACATGTTTTTTGGGCGCAATGGTTTTCGGTCCATGGTATTGTATGCTTCGTCATGTATAAATATGTATTATAATATTGAAAGGAACATAATGAAAAATCAAGATGGTAGTCTCCGTTTTGGGATCCAGGGGAAAATCTTTGTGTATATGTGTTTTATGTGTTATGATCTTGCATTGTTTTTTTTTGTGTTTTAGAATTCGTATGTAGGTAATTTCTGTACAGAATTCGTATGTAGGTAATTTCTATACAGGGTTAAAACCTACAAAGATTACATGCCCTTGTCTTTCATAATTGAAAGGTTGATGGCTTATTGTTTTCCTTTCAAATTGAAGAAATATTGTTAGATGATTGAGACATAATGAACAAAAACAATACTTATTGCACTTTGATGAGATATTCAAGGCTTCTTCCACAAGATGGTGAAAGACAAATTGAACAAGTTCTTTTCACTGTTGTAGATTGCTTCCTTCTTTGAGATAGATATACTAAACTTTCTCAATGAGTTGTACTTTGTTTAATGATAAGCTATGTATTGAAATCTTTCTTTGTTATCTTTTTCAAAATAACCAAAGGATGCTTTTCAAAAGGAAATACCATTTTTCCTTCTCAATGTAGAAGCTATTACAGGTCATCAAATAGACTTCTTCTTTTATTGTTAGATATGCATAAGTTTCTTTATTTTTGTCAAAGAATTATAAATTCTTCTTTCAATACTGAGATCCCAAGGTTAGCTTCTATGATAGTGTTTCTCTGTATATGTGTGTGCACATATATTCATCCTTTTCCACAGGGATATCATCTCATTTATATATTATAGTGACTATGGATTTATAATAATCCTATAATGCCTCTAAACAACTTGGTCCTGGACTTGTTGCTAGTTATAATCACCATCTCTAGTCCTTAAAGTGTATAATTTGGTCACCTCTGCAACTATGCACAAAACCCTTGTAACTTAAGATTTATGAGGTAATTTCAAACGTTTAATTTCATACACAAAACTTTGTTTTTTCTGTCAAGGATCTCGGCCTTGGATAGGCTTATATCCTAGCTATTCGAATCTCTGAAAAAACTACTCGGTTCCTCTCACAGTTATGGTTTTCGAGTTCTAATTTTTGGCCCTCATCACCCAGGTCTACGGCATAATTACAGAGGTATATTCTTATAATCATGCCTAGAAATGTCCTATATTAGTTTGGTTCTCCTTCTGGATGGCTCAGCCTTTTCCTTTAACATAGAAATGATTTTCTAGCTACCTTGTTTCATTGACCTTAGTTCTGATACCTGTTGAGAAATCCATAGGGCAGCATATTTATGGTTTTTATTAATTTGATTTCTCTCTTTTTTTACACTTTGTTGTGACGTTTTCTTATTAGTTCTTCTTTCCAATTATTATATTCTTATCATCAAGACAAATTCCAAACAATAAATATCATGAACACAACAGAGAACCCAATATGTAGGCACTCAGCCAGGGAAAAACCCCTCTTTTAGGGGAAAACCCATAAATTCTTCTTCTCTTCTTTAAAATCAAATCAAATGAGAGAACCAAGACCTTTTTTACCAAGACCAAGAGCTCAAGAGTTCCTTCTATCCACCAAGTCGGCCTCTTATGAACAAGTCAATCTTTCAAATATCAAGTCAAGGAAAAACATCATGTCAACTAGAGTTTTAGCCTCTCTCTTACTTCTTCTACTATTTTCGGTCTCCTAACACAATCCTGCACCTTTCGGCCTTGTAACGCTTCAGTAATTTGCCCATGTGGTAGATAATTACAAATTTCAGACCTTCCAATCTCCTTCACTTGGTTTCCTTTACTTCTTACCATAGGATAGGTCTCCTTTATGTACTTCGCACTTCATTTTCACTTCTAGTTGCCTATCTAATATGTTGTATAGATCTCCTCCTCAATAGGCCGAATGCATGGGTATAAATAGTAGTTCGAAGCTCCTTTTGAGGCTGACTTGAAGAGAAAGTGCAGGCCGAATTGGTGGAGGAGTATAACACAACCAAAATACATAAAATAATTTTCTTTCTTTGACATAATGAGCCCAACAAGGGTCTAGACGTTGATAATGGCTTGTGACTCAACCCTATAAGCCTTTAATGGAGGCTTGACCTAGAAACAAAATACATAAAGAATGAAACCCATGATCATAAAAATAAATTTTCTTTTTTATAATAATTTGTCTTTTCTTTAATTTGACAAATACATTACATCATGACTCAAATACAATTATGAAGATCGATACTAGTTACATTTCTCAAAAAGATCTTCTTTGTGGTACAGTTCTCCAAAGGCCTTCCTTACGTGATCTCTTCACTTTAGGTTGTTGATTTCGCATAGGTTGACCTTGAGCTCTTTCTTTAACAGGGATTATTTCCTCCTTAGAATCCTTGACTATGTCAACATATGTCTTTTTTTGAGCTTCCTTTTTAGTCATTCTGGAGCTGGAGCCTTTGATGAATGTGGGCTTGTATCCTAATCTAGTCTTGTCACTACATGATCTTTGATTGCTTATGATTTTATCCAATACTTCAGTTTTATTTGAAAAAAATCTATTGGATGTTCCTTTTATGTGTTTCCTTTCGTAGAAAGACAATTTCTACTTCCAGACCCTCCTTTGACTTGATGTTATCTTACAACTCCTTCTTGAGTGATTTTTCAATTTTATTTTCCTCTTACAACTACACTATGAGACTGTTGATACTACTTGCCAATTCTTCCATCTTTTTGTTGAGGTCTATAGCATCCTTCTTTAGTTCACTTAAGTCTGCTTCCAATGTCTTGACATTCCTTCTTTCTACTTTTAGATCCTTTAAGGCATTGATAAGTTCTCTCTCAAGATCTATCTTGCCTTCCTCTTCTTCATAATATTATTGTTATTTAGGGGATTCCTTCCTATCATCTCTTGCTATGAACAACACCCTACCTGTGTCATTTTCACTATCGTTATCACTCTCTTCTTCAGATGAAGAGTTGTCTTCCTTCGAGTAAAAGCATTTCTTGAAGCCTTTCTTTTTACCTTGCTTATTCTATCTTCTTTGATTCTTCTTTGATTTCCTTGGAGCTTCCTCTTCATCATCATTATTTGAGTTCTTTTATTAAGGACACTATGAAGTACAATGGCCAATTCCACCACAATTGAAACATTTTAAGGGGGCCTTACCTTTGTACTTGCTTGTTCCTCTTTTTAGGTTACTCAAAAACTTGTTTATCTCTTCATATGAAATATCAATGTAACTGCAACTGGGGCTTGGCTTAGACTAATTCTTTTTTTCCCTTACCTCCTTGGATGTCCTAAAAGTTGCTTCTCTTTTGGATGGGTTCTCCTGCTTTGTTCTCATTTCGTAGGCTAAAAGAATTCCATGCAGCTCACCCATGCTGACATTTTCTAGGTCTTATCTTTCTTCTAGCACAAAGACTTTGGCATCAAATCTCATTGGAAGTGATCTCAGTATTTTTCGAACAATTACTTTGTTTTCCATTGGTTCTCCCAATTCTTGTATGACATTTACTACTTCATCAACCCAGAGAAAATAAGCCGCAATATTTTCATCATCATTCATTTTTAGCTGCTTAAATTTTCCTCTCATCAAGCTTTAAAGCTTTGCCTCCTTGATATGTTTTTCCCCTTCATATGTATTTTGGAGCTTGTCCCAAACATATTTTTCACATGTGCAGTGCATCACTTTTACATATATTTATTTTGTTAGGCCATTCAGAATAACATTTTTAGCTTTAGAATTGTTATCATCAAGCTTCTTACATCATCGTTTCTTGGAGGAGTTGAGGGTTCTTTGTATCCAATCATTACATATTTCCATACATCATATCCTTGTGCCTACACATACGCTTTCATCCTTCCACTCCAAAGTGTATAGTTTTATCCATTAAATACTAGACCTCTGATTTTTGTGCACTCCATGATCTACCTTCCAGTGGTTAAACTGCTTGTGAAGGAACTTGCTCTGATAATAGTTTTTGGAAACACCAAGAAGGGTGTAAATCATTATTTCACTTACAATTAATTAATTATAAGATTTTTAATGCATGAGAAAAAAGTAGTAACCAACAACACATCACAAGAGCAGTAGATAACAAATTTTTAGGTGGAAACCATTATGGGAGAAAAACTCGCCAAATGCTTTTCTAATATTTTTATGAGCACATAAATATTCTTCAACTCCAACTAAAAGGGAAGCCACAACTCACTAGTAATCTAGAAAATTGTTCAAATTTATCAAGTAGCTCCAACTCCTAAAAGGATGGTCCTGCACCCAGGTTTACCAGCTCCAACACTCTGGTTTTATCCACTAGAAATGATAAGATGCTCCAAGACCCTATAAGCTCCAAATTTTCCTAGCACCACCCTTCCACCCTGAGGTATTTACAGGCTACAACCTGAATGAGACTTCAGTCTCCTGCCTTGCACCACCCAACCACGTTGAGAATGTAGAGATGAAGGAATGAACTGTGGGCTCTCATATTAGGGACAATGACCCACTCACAAAGATATTTGATAAAGCTTCTTTGCTGCTAGCAGATGTGTAATGACAACTCAGCTTCAAGAACTCAACCATAATAATCTAAACTTAAACTATTGATGTATTCTACTGATGTACAATCAACTACAGAACCTCCTTTTGTATGTTGTCAATATCTTATTATAAATTAAATCATACCTCAAGGTTGTTGAGTATAGAATACCATTGTTGTTCCATTAATTGTCTAGAGATTCCAAGTGGTATGTTCCTTTGAATTATTTTCCCTTGAATTACAAGGTAAATTCGATATGCCAAGATGTCTTCTACAACACTAGTTTTTCTTTATTTCCATTATATTTTTTAGTACTCAGTCCCTACCAAGCTTCAGAACTTGTGGTCATAAACATTGCTTCAAAATACACCTTGTTGTAACAACCCCTAATTATAAGAAAAATAAACACAGTGATGAGCCAAGATTATCATACCACGATCAAATCAAGTGTTGTCAAGTCACTTATCTAATTAGGATAAAGAACTATCTTTGAAACCAACAATGATGCTCTAATGAAAGATCAATGCCATAAAACAAACTCTAGGACAAACCCTCAAATAAAACTTCAATATGCTTTATCTTGAGAATACTCTTCCAAGATTAGTATTACTAACACCTTAAATAATTGGAGGAATAATTTTTTGGATTATGAAGTTCTTAACTCTGCCTGGGCTCTTCTGCCAAGTTTCATCATATGGAATGTGTGGAAAGAAAGAAACAAAAGATTTTTCAAAGAAGAGAAGAATTCCTCGCTTCGCCTGTTTGAGCAGATCCTGAAACAGCTTAAAGAAATAGTTGGCACCACAGTAAGGGATCTCCCCAAAAATCCTCCCTCAGAAGCTGATTTAAGTATTCTCAGGCAGCTAGATATGCAGGGGCTTGTTCCACAAGGTATAGAAAGGAAAATAATCATGAGGGAAAGCGTTAAATATTTTTGGTCCCCCCCCCCCCCCCCCCCGGGGCGGTTTTTTGAAGTATAACATCGATGGAGCTTCAAAAGGCAACCCGAGAATGGCTAGTTTCGGAGGAGTTCTACGGGATGAAACCAGAAGCATCATCTCCCTCTTCCATTGTCATTTAGGAAAAGCCACCAACAACATGGCAGAATTAATGGCATTGGAACAATGCTTAGAATTCCTGAACAGGCCAACTGCCATAATGTGATAATAGAAGCTAATTCAGAGTTAGTCATCAACGCGGTCAATAGAATTAGTCATGGCACAGGGCCGGAAAAGTTACAAAACACTTGAGGCTAACAAGGGTTCTTCACAAAATACAGGAGCATCTTCAGGAACTACGCACACTTAGCTTCATCCATGTGCGCAGAGAGGCCAACAAATTGGCAGACATTCTTGCCAACTAACGTGTCAATTGTAAGGACAACAGAATTTCGATGGGTTGGCTGGCAATGGCACAGGGCAACCTAAAACACCTTTTCCATAACTAGGCGGAAGAGGATAAAGAAGTGTATCATAACAAAACTAAGGAAGCTAATGCGCAATGAACATATTTCTGCAGGATCCTCTTTTTTGGGCAGACAGATCTATGATGGAAGGATGGCAAGGGTTGGCCTCTTCAGCTTTGGTTATTACAACCCTGTATTTCCTCAGAGTCTGGAGCATGGTTTTCTCAGTGAGGAGAAAGGCGAAGAGCAATCATCGACGGCCCTGTTTCGGCAACATTCCACTTTTTTTCCAGTACCAGGAGAAAAAACCACTTCACAAGTGGTTTTGGAGCGCTCGCATTTCTTTCAAGCTGAAGGTGGTTTGGAGTTTTTGGTAGAGATGCCATACAGATCTTAACACGTGGATGAGGGCCAGGTCTGAAAACCACCCTCATCGCACACTAAAGTCTGATGATTTCAGTCGTGCGATTTTCTTCTCAGCCGTCTGATTCAGTGAGAATGATCAACGATCAGGATGGAGCGAGTGGTTTTGTGGGGTCAAGGAGTTTAAAATAATGCATTTTCATGGCGCGATGTGTATCTCCATCGTGATATTTAAGAAGAAAAATTAACGGCAGTGATTAAAAGGTAGGTTAGGGGTTTGTTGGCACGGGTATTTGTGGGGAGGGTTCATAGGCCCTGCGACTCCCGTAGCCTATTTTTATCTGTACTCCAAAATGTTTGGCGGGAAATTTTTGAGGCTTGAGGGCTTTGATTCTATAGGACATCTTCAAATTTTTCCTTAGACCACACAGTGTGGTGGAACGTGTATATATTGTAAATTATGTTTGATTTAATGATATAGAAGGAACGACTCTTGCTCAAGCAAAAAAAGAGAATACTTTTCCAAGATCAATACACTGGTTAGGGAATGAAAGTATTGGCTTGATTTACACCATATTAGGCCTCTGCAAACTTCGACTAGCCACCAAATAATTAAATGCACCACAAGAAATCTAGTGATTGAAAAGTTGTAGTTGTTCCCTAGAAAAGGGTCGCAGGCATACCCTTCAGATCCACCTTGAATTCGAAAGACTCAATCTCATACATTCACATGCGCAGAGGGTGATGGAGGTATGCTTCTTATTCGTTCCCTAGGGGGGAAAGCCTCAAATCGAATATCCCACAAACCAGATATAGAAACAACTCATAAGCTTTCAAATTTACTACAAATGTTGATTTAGATTAGAGTCTCGATATTGTAGTCTCAGTGTAATGTCCCTTAATAATAAATAATAATAATAAATAATAAAAAAAATAATAAATAATATAATATAATATTAAACAATAAAAAAAAAAAAAAATAGTAATAGTAAATAAATAATAAATAACAATACTAAAGCTCTAAATAAATATAAATAGAAATAAAACAAGAAAGCAGTAAAAATCAGTAAAGCTATCAAAAAGTAAAAACAAAATAAATAAAACAAGAAAGCAATAAAGTTGCATGTTGACACATGGAGTGTGTGCGCATGGTTCCCCTTCTAATGTTTGTTATATTTAATAGTGAAGATGAGAGGCATTCCATCATTCCATGATTTCATTATCCATTCTCTTGGGAGAATAGTGTTATGAGACAAAGGAGACCCTGACAGTAGTACGTTGATTGAGGGTCGGGGGTGGCCAGTTGTAGCAAGATTTTGTGCAATTGAGCCTACGGTTGCGTGGAGAGTCGTCCCCAAGACTTTGTTGCAGTTAGCACAATTCAATTAGCGTTCAACTAGCGTTCCCTAGGTAAGTTGTCTCTACTCGTATTTTTTGAAATTTAATGTTAATTAGTTGATAAATTACATGTTGAATATAAATTGCATGATTAATCTAATTAATTACATGTTTTTATTTCGGGGATGTTACATATGGTATCAGAGCTTGGGTTCAACTCTTAGGGCTTATAGAGATTTTAATGTAGAAAAAATTGATCTAAATGATTTAACGAGAAAAATAAAAATTATAGTCACATCTTAATGATTCTATCCACTTAAAAGGGAATATTACAGTCACAACCTTCCTTCCACCAAAAAAAAAAAAAAATCATTTGTTTTTATGGTTGGGCTACGACAAAGAAAACTTTCGAGTGTGGTGCTTCTCACCAATATTTCAATATCAATATGCATCTTATTTTGCTAAGTATGTATGTCCATTTTGTACATCTTGTCAGTATTTTGATTGAATTTTTTTCCAATGTGTTGAACGAATATGTGTCTGACTGAAAGACCTCCAGAGAAGCATGACTTGTTTGAGCCAGCCATGGATATGTTGTTACCTAATACACTTAATGCCCGAGCATGGTTGATAATACACTATGAATCCCAATATATGTGGATGGTCAGAATGCAAAAAAAAATACAAACCGAAAGAGCCCCACTCATTTGGTAGTGGGCAGGGAGCTAATTTTATGACCATTCTTTTGCCCTCATTTAAAGAGTATTCTAAAGAACTTATAAATTATCCTAGAAAATTATGGAAAATAATTGAAATTTAGATGAGGTTATAATAAAATCGAGTAAATTTTTTTTGAAAATATAGCTGGGAAAATAATTGAAATTTAAATGAGGTTATAATAAAATCCAATAATTTTTTTTGAAAATATATTGTTAAACTTCAAAATTTCTGCTGCAAATCATTAATTTATTTTACCATATTATGAAAAGAAATCTGCCACCCTAACACTTTTGTGGGTTCACCTTACTTTAACCCTGGAGCCGGAACATGTGTGTAATTATCAAGACCGTCAGAAACACACATGGAATCTTATATTGAATTTCAATTTGTTCTGACTGTCACCTCAAAATTCGATGATGATTATTTGTTTTTAATTTTTACCATTTTAAGCATTATGTAAATTAAGAAATGTTAATTTTGTTTTACTTCTTACCATATGAGTGATTAAATGAAGGAAGTCTATTTTGGTGCGATTTATTACACATTTTCAATTTAATTTAATATTTTTTTAAGTATAAGGTTTTGGGAAATTTTATTGAAAATGAAATATATGAAATAAACTAAATATAATTAAGATTGATAAATAAATAAAAAAATTAATTAATAAACAAAGAACTTTGTCCTCAATATCTAAACTATTTGTTTTGAGCTGTTTTCTGCGAACAACATCCGCCGAGATCGAAATATATATGCTTATCGACTAATTATTATTCCCAGTTTTAAAAACAGAAATACATTATGCGGATCGTGAAATTCAAGTAAACGTCAAATTCCAGGGTTTCAAATTATTGATGTTGGATCATGTTGATATCGGATAAATGGAAAATTGGTTTAAGTTATAATTATTTTTCCAATTTGATGAAGGGCAAAGTATTACGTGGCAATTTTGATCATAGAATTTTGTTCAGTTTTGATTTTTCCTTCGAAAAGAATTCAAATGATAAAATAAAAAATAAAAAATATCTTTCATTCTATATTTATTGTATGTTTATATTTCAACTTCCTTGTTGATTTCGATTTCGATTTTCTTTTCAATGTATTTGGCAACCAAGAAAGTCTCACCAAACATAAATATCTAAGTGATTGGACAACAAGGAAAAAAAACACATTTTTTTGGCAACATTTAAAACTTGAAAAAAAAAAAAAACTTGTAAAGATGGAAACATCTTTATAGCTGTTTTATCTAATAATGTAATTGATTTTTATTTCATATATTTTGCAACTAAAGGAAGATGTTTACATTGGTTATTAAGTTCTCATCTCTCCCTCATAATAAGATGATGGTCTAGTGGGACCAATATAGCCCAGGGTCAGCTACCTAGGAAGATGCACATGTTATTTTTAATGACTTTCCTTATTTACTTGATTAAAATATGTGGTGAACTAATTATGAGTGTTTACTTAGCTAAGACAGATACTTTTATGGAGCATATAAATCATGTTTTATTGTTTAAACTTTATGATACATCTAAATCATACACTATGATTTCAGTTTAGTTTAATTAACTGTTATGATGTTGAGTATAATTTTACATGAGGTTTCGTGATATAATGGTAGGAGGATAATGATTCACATGTGGTTCTTATAGTGAATATGTATCCTTATGATAATAATGATATGCATAGACATTATGATATTATGTCGAGGTATATTGACATATTCATTTACTACGTGATGATAGGTATTTAATGTTGAATAGTCATGATGGATATGATATGCATACCGTGGCATAGGAATTATGATGCTATAATATGAGGTTTATTGACATATGTTTCATTTATTATGTGAAATCATGATATGTCTTTGATGCAAATATGTTGATGTGAAGCATGTGATAGTTGCATACAAATTTATGACATGCATGAGCATGCAATTCGTTATTATTCATAATGTTGCGATTAGCAATGATGAATGTTCTCATGATGACATGCAAGACTAGGCATGATACTATGATGGTATAGCTAATGCATTGGTTGTATGTTGAGGTGTGATGATTGACAGGACTCCTCAAATGGGCCGAGAGGGCTAGTTTATTTGATGATCTCGTGTGAGCCCATACGCACGAGGGAGAATAAGTAACACCATATGGGCTGGGGACAAACTCAATCAACACTACATATGCCAATGGTTCCTTTGTCTTGTGTAGCTCTTGATGGATAGCTCTTGAAGCGCTATGGGACCATCTTGAGGAGGCCAAGTGCCTGATGTTCTAGGCTAGGTGCTTGTCATTGGATTGGGATGCCGAAGTCTGGTGGGGGTGTAAGGACTTCGATGCCTGGGGTTGTGTGCCTTAGTGAGTTATGAAGGGAGTTGGCCAACCTTGTGAGATGCCCAGAGTCATTGAGTACCGTACCGTATGCCTACCTTGGGGCAGATGAGGTCTGAGCCGGGCGTGAGCCTTGGGGCCAGCCTTAGACTAGTATACAGACCGGGGAGGCTTATGCCTGGCTTTGAAAGTGGGAAAAAGGACAGAGATTCCTTGGTTTCCCGGGTGTTGTGAAACTTTTGATGCGTGCTGGTTATACTAGTTCAGCAGAGGGTGTCGGCAACATGAAGTAATAAATAACAAAATAAAATGTTAAATAATTCAACTTAACTTCGGGACAAAGTTACTTAAAATGGGACAGTATGTAATGTCCCTTAATAAATAAATATAATAAAATAAAAATAGAAAAAAATTTAAATAAAAATAAAAAAATTGTAATAGTAAATAAATAATAAATAACAATGCTAAAGTTCTAAATAAATATAAATAGAAATAAAACAAGAAAGCAGTAAAAATTAGTAAAGCTATAAAAAATTAAAAACAAAAGAAATAAAACAATAAAGCAATAAAGTTGCATGTTGACACATGGGGTGTGTGCATATGGTTCCCCTTCCAATGTTTGCTCTATTTAATAGATGGTGAGGAAGATGAGAGGCATTCCATCATTCCATGATTCCATCATCCATTCTCTTGGGAGAATAGTGTTATGAGACAAAGGATACCCTGGCAATAGTACATTGATTGAAGGCTCGGGGGTGGCCAGTTGTAGCAAGATTTTATGCAATTGAGCCTACGGTTCGGTGGAGAGTCGTCCCCAAGACTTTGTTGTAGTTAGAAGAATTCAACTAGTGTTCAACTAGTGTTCCCCAAGTAAGTTGTTTCTACTCGTATCTTTTGAAATTTAAGGTTAATTAGTTGATAAATTACGTGTCGAATATAAATCGCATGAATAATCTAATTAATTACATGTTTTTATTTCAGGGATGTTACACTCAGCATATCTTACAAAAAGGGGACGAATAGTGCATGTGTATCCATTGTATTAACCTTAGAGATCCTTCAAAAACTTTAGTGAATTGATCCTAGATCTATTAGATAGCAGATTGAATAGCATCATAAAAACACCTCTTAATGTATTAGCCTCAAAGTGTCCATGCTTCCACAATAATTGTATGGAATGTGCACAGATATTTTCCCTACCATAGGGCCAAAACTCATCCACAGTTATCTTGAGATTAGTCCTCAAAACATTATGCAATGGTCCTTCAAAAGTTGCAGAGAGAACTACCCAAATCTCGCTTTAGTATTACCACTGGGATGTGACATTAGCCCTTAATCAGCACAATGAAATCCCACAAAACACCTATAAAAGTAACCTCAAATCCCAACAAAATCCATACCGAAGCGATATAACAATTAGACCCCACAATCCTTCAAAACTTGACCTCTTCTCAAGATACTCTTGACTACATTAGGCTGAAATTTCAAAAGAGAGATTTCAAAAGATATGCATGTTAATTGATGCCTTTTTGAAAGATTGATCCTTTATTTATAGATATGGAGGTCTCTTTAATGGGGCCGACATGATCAAGGAGGGAAATTTAATTTTCATATTTTGTATTTGGAGCAAAAAACCCCACATTTAATTAAGGTTGACTTACACTTTGGAAGGAGACGTTTCAATTTGATTTTTGAACCCCACAAACAATAGGAACGCAAAATATTTAAGTTAATCCTTTAATAAAATTCCTTCTTGTCCCATCAATTGAGCAATTTCTAGCCAATAGTAAGTTTCCACATCATCTCATTATGGGGGCTTTGATCACAAGAATATTTCAATCTTTGATTGAACATATCTCCCTAATCGAGATGAACCACAAGGCATGCCATATACAGTTGCAATCGGCACGACGAGGAGCATCAAATGATGATGATTGTGAACCCAAGAAACTTTATTTTCCTTGTCATTTTGATAAATGAAAGTGGGGCTTCTTTTGGCGTTGCTTGGGTTGACATCAATAACAACCACTTTACAACAACCAAACACATGGGATGGTTTGGTTTTTGTCATAGGTAGTAATCCAACTACCTTAAGTTTTGACAATGTAGTCTTATCCTTATTATTAGATGAGACGAGATCAAAAAATATGGAAAGTCATAATGTAGATTCCTTATATATAGGAGGATGCTCCCAAACTAGAAACAAAAATAAGTGGTCAAGTGGGATATCTAAATCTAGAGAAATATCTAAATCTCTATGAAAAATCATAAATGTACGTTGGAGATGTGGAAAAGAAGGGCATTACAAGAAACATTGTAAATCCAAAATTGTTGAAAAAATAGAAAGGATTCGATGATGCTCCTTCTACATAAGAAAAAACCTCCTCAGATGAAGGATGTGTATTTGGATTCTCCAAGTACACATGTAGATCATGATGCATGGTTGGTTGACTCAAGCACATCCTTTCATATGACTCCTGACAAATAGTGGTTCTTTGAATATGAAAGATATGATGGTGGTGATGTTTTCTTAGGAGATGACTCAACATTCATAATCATAGGATGAGGAAAGGTCAAGTTGAATCCTATGGGTAGAAAGATTAGAAGACTCCTTGGTGTTCTGCATATTCTAGGATTGGCCATAAAATTGATTTCTATAAGCAAGATAAGCAAGTCGACTGTAAAAAGTGTTTGAAAAGGATACATGCAAGATGGTTCGAGGAGCAATTGTTTTGTTGAGGGGAGTTCAGATTGGAACTTTGTATAAGCTATTGGGAAGCACTATTGTCGATGGGTGCAACAATTTTATTGTTCTTGAGAGTGGAGAAAAATAAGGAAAAACTCCTACATCCTCTTTAGAAAAGGCTATTTTGTTGCATTAAAGACTGGGACATATCAGAGAGAAGGGAATTTGAGTACTACACAGTAATGGTATGATAAAAGATATGTCTAATGTCTCTCTGGATTTTGATTTATGTGAACAACATTTATATGGGAATCAGAATTAGGTAAGATTCTCCTCTAGTGCTATGAGGTCAGACTTGAATATTACAGTTGGTGCACAGTGATGTGTTTGGACCTATGTTGACCCATCACTGGGTAAATATGTGTACTATGTCCCATTTATAGATGAATTATTGAGAAATATACGGATTTATTTACTCCATACACACCTGTGCATAATGGATTTGTAGAAAGGATGAACAAAATTTTGATGGAGAAAGAAAGGAGCATGCTCAGTGGTGTTGAGTTAGGACATGAATTCTAGGTAGGGGAAATGGACACTACGTGTTACTTGTAAATACATCACCCTCATTAGAGTTAGATGGCAAAACTCCATGAGGTACGGATTAGTAAGAAACCCACTCTTAAATATCTCAGGATATTTGGCTCTGATGCTTATGTACACATTCTACTAAAGTATATGAATAAGCTAGATAAGAAATTTGAAAAGTATATCTTTATTGGATATAAAGATGGTTTGAAAGGTTATAAGCTTTGGAACCTAGAAACTAAAAAGGTCGTGTAAAGAAGAGATGTGTTATTATGCAAAATCAAATATGTTTTCAAACAAGAATTTCTACCAAGGGAGAAATAACTAGCAGTGATAGATTTTGAATTGAAGGATGGTGAATCTGACTCTATAAAAAAATGAATAAGAAGAGGAAGAACGACATATCTAGTATTAAAGAGATCAATTCATGAAAGAAATCAACTAGAAAAGTATATTGCACATGACTTACATTAAAATTTTCTTTATTTATTATCAATGATGATCCTATAATTGTGAGGGAGGATGTGGATCCAGAGGATCGAAAAATCTAGAGAATGGCTATGGTTGAAGAAATAGCATCCATGGATAAGAATGACATTTAGGATCTAGTGGAGTTTCTAGCTAGAATAAAGTCCATTGGTGTTAAATGGATGTTTATGAAGAAGTTGAACACATAAGGCAAAGTGGAGAAATATAAAGCTTGGTTAGTAGTAAGAGAAAATTCCCAAGTATATGGAATTCACTTTGGTGATATTTTTTCTCCAATTTCCTAGTTTTCAATTAGATTTGTCTTCTTGTTGCTTCTTACTTTGATTTTGAATTAGAACGGATGGACATACAGATATTATTCCTACATGTGGATATAGAAGAAGAAATCTAAATGAAGAAGCCAAAACTCTTTATGGTGAAAAGAAAGAAAGCACTGGTGTGTAGGCTGAAAATTTCCTTATATGGGTTAAAGCAATCACCAAGGATGTGGTATCAAAATTTTGATATTTATATATTGGGACTTGGTTTCACAAGGAGCAAAGCAACTCATTGTGTTTATTTCAAATTAGTTGGTAATGATCTTTTTTATTTGGTCTTGTATGTGGATAATGTGTTGTTAATTGGAAATGACAAGGAAATCATCCGAGGATTGAAAAGTCAGTTTTTCTCTAAATTTCACATGCAAGATCCCAGTGTTGCAAATTTTATTTTGGGCATGAAAATTAGAAGAGATGGGGAAAACAAGAAACTTTGGTTAAATCAAATGGATTTTGTCAAGACAATATTGCAGATGTTTAATATGTAGGAACAAAAATTGGTAAGGGTGTTTATTCCTATAGGTTTGAAGTTACAGATTAGTGTCCAAAGACATGGCAAGAGGAAGATGGCAGTTGGAAGTTTGACGTAGGCAATGGTGTGTATTATACCAAACATTGCTCATTAGTGGGAGTGTTGAGCAAGTAAATGTCAAAACCAAGGAAGGGGAATTTGACAGCAATAAAGAGGTTTTTCAGGTATTTGTGTGGCACTAATGGCTATCGATTGTGCTACCAAGAAAGATCAAGATTGGAGAGAGTGTTGGAAATATATGCCTTTGTTGATACAAACTAGGCTAGAGATATGGATTGTATAAGATTTACAAGTGGGTATGTATTTAACCTATTTGGAGGAGTAATCAATTGGATGAGCAAGAAACATTATATAGTAGAACTCTTAATCACATAAACTAAATACATAGCAGCAACTCATGCAAGCAAGAAAGTAGTATGGTTTAAAATATGGTGTTCACGTGTTGGGTTGATAAAATGAATTATGAGGATAAATTGTAACAATTAAAGTGAAATATTCCTAGTGAAGGACCCAATGTATCATTAGAATGCAAAGCACATTTATGTTTAGTATTAGTTTATCAGAGATATGGTTGAAGAAAGGAAGGTGTTGTTGGTGAAGGTGGGCACCCTAAATAATTTTTTAGATTCATTGACAAAATATGTTAAACACTGAGAAGTTCTCTTGGTTTACAGAAACAATGGGAATTATTACCCTAGATTGCTAATCATTTACTCTTGTGACCCCCTATGTGCAAAAAAAACAACAAGTGGAAGCATGTTGGGTATGTGTTATATTATTTGCACAACTACTCCCATGTATTATATGTTGTGACAAACATTAGGGGGAGTTGCAGGGGGCGTGAATCCTCCCTTGTTTAGGGGATTGATAGAGGGGTGAAAACCCCCTTGCACGAGGGTTTAGGGGCAGTGCCTCTGAAAGAAATTTGGGTAGTTTTTTGCATCTATTTTTGGCAGTTTACAATATATGATTTTTCCATTTAACGGTTTTGTGGTGCATGGTGGTTTATCCCATGGTTTTGTAGTTTTGATTAACTATGGTTTTATTATAATCCAGAGTAAATGGATTTGTGATTTATGGATTTTGTGGAATACACACACACACACACACACACACTTAAAAAAGATTAGTTTTCTAGGTTAAATCTCTATGCTAATGTGTGTGTTTTCCATTAAATATTTTTTGTTTTATTAAAAATATGCTTGCATCAATTAATACAAGGTTAAAACATACAGAGACATAGTTTGGTGAGGAAACGTGGATCTAACTTGGTCAAGACTAAAAGTAATAAACTAAATGTCTAAGGAACCAATGCCACTAATATCAATCGACTATGTTTTGTACTACACTAGGTAGCTTTAAAGGACTCATTGTTAGTATTAAGCAAGGTGCATGGTGCATAAGCCGAATATTCTACAATACTATAGCTTTGGGCAGCTTGTGCATTTGGATTATGCATAGATCTTCTTTGCACACCTTTCAAGGAGTGAGGCATTGTATCATTAGATGGATTCTTTATGTGTAGAGGGAAATTGGTCTATAATGAAGATATTTCTTTTGTAGAAAATCCATTCTTTGGGGCATCATAAACAAGCTCAAGTTTATACGTGAATGATTTGTTCACACATATAAACATTGGCATTCAATATATTTCCCTTTTTGGAGGATTTACCATATTTCCCCCTTATAGAGGTATAGGACTAGAACCAACCATTTGTTATTGTTGGAAAGGGAAAGGATTTGTTAGGACTACAAGTTGCTAATGATTTGCATTGAGAGGTAGAATAATACTAAAAAATGGAATAATGTTATGGAATGGAATGATATTATGCCATTTCACTTATCATGTCATAATTTTCTTGGGAATGTGGTAGTTGTAATTAACAAATATATGAAACCTAATGAGAATTGTGACCTTATTGAGTAGGACAGCTACATCAAAAATGATTCCAACTATAATCAATGGAATCAAACTCATGAAAATGATTGGTAAGTGTTGGGTAATTAAGAGCTAAGTACTCTAACATTATTTGATCATACTTGAGTCTAATTACTATGAAGGAATTGATTTGAATTCTACAACATATTTCACAATGAAACTTTTTATTAATTCTGACGTGCATATGTTAGATGTGTTAATTTTCAATTTAAATGATGTGAATTGTTAGAAATTACAATTAAAGCAATGAAATTATGTAGATGAAGATTTTTGAATGCTTAGAATGTTATCAAGTGTAATTTCATTGCATTTTGTAACACCAATTAAAACAATTTGTGCACTAAAGTGTTGTTGAGAAATGAAGGGAAACTAGATTAGGGTGATTTCTCTTATCTTTGATAATTGCTTGTGATGTCCTTTTACTTTTATTTATTATTAGATTCTTCTGTAATTATTATTATGTTGTTATTATCATCAAACAACTACCAAAAAATGAAGATCAATAGTACACAAGGACACAGGGTGTAGGCTACTAGCCAGGGCCAAAACCTCTCCTAGAGAGGAAAACCCAAAAGCAATTATCTTCTTCTTATAGAAACTTTAAATGAAGAACTCCAAGACCTTAGACCCAAGACAGAGACCCCTCCAAGACCAAGTCAACCTTCCTTCTTGAGTATATTTCCTTACACAGTTTCTAGCAACAAACTTCAACCTTCCAGCAACTTCATTAGCAACTTCAATCCCCAGCAACAATTTTTACAACTTCGACCTAGCAGCTTCAATAACTTTGACTTTGATGCAGCTTCACATCTTCGACCTTGATGCAGATTTGACCTTGATGCAAGTTCATAACTTCGACCTTGATGTAGCTTTACAGCTTTGATCTTGATGCAGCTTCACAGCTTTGATCTTAATGTAGTTTCACAACTTCAACCTTGATGCACCTTCATAGCTTCGACCTTGATGCAGCTTCATAGCTTCGACCTTGATGCAGCTTCATAGCTTTGACCTTGATACAACTTCTACCTTGATGTAAATTCACAACTTCGTTGCATATTAGAGAGAGAGAATGACCCAAAAATTTGATTCCAACTTTCTTCTTGAACTTCGCTTGCATTTTAGACTTCTACTCCTTAAGATCGAACTTCTTCTCTTGCTATTTTGCATGTCTTGGATGTGTGCTTCAAATGAGATCAAATGCCTCTTATATATAGGCTTCCCAGGGATAAAAATTTCCTTCATGAGGCTAACTTGATATCTTGTAGGCTAACTTGATCTCAGAGAGTCTTTTGACACAATTTTGACTCAAATAGATTTTGTTGACGTGTTACAAGATGCCCAATGGGGTCTTTTATATATGACAATGACTCTATGACAAACCCTAGAAGCACACAATGGGTGCTTGACCTATAAATAAATTGACCTTCAGCATGAAACCCATGTTATAAAATAATAATAATAAATTTCCTTTTCTATTTACATCAAATACATAAAATCAAGATTACATAAGACATTATGAAGAACAAACCTAGTTACATATTTTAACACTCCCTCTCAACTAGGGAGGTATTCATAATACATACAAGGTACATGTACATTCTCATACTAAAGAATTCTCATAAGAAGAGTCGGATTGGTAAGCCATATCATAAGCTATTTTATTAGCTTATATCAGTGCATCTCATCATATCAACCAACATTGTCATATGGCAAGGCCTTCACTAACGGCTCTATATCTCCACTAGATTAGAGCACAATGTTGGGGAGACAAATGATTTATAGACACCATCATTGTCTCTCAAGGCATTCCCCATCCATATGTTCACAAGGTATTTCCTTTTAGGACCATTCCCATCTTGGATTTACACATCCTCATGGAACTTCCTCTTCGACTACTCTTACCTATTGGATTCCCTACCTCATCCTCAAAGAGTATCGGTATCAGTCTCATATGCTTACCCAATCCTCCATTCTTTCTTCATACAGTGAAGTCAAGAATCATGTTTCTATCTCTCCCTCTTAACTAGGGAGGATCTACTCATTCCTATAAAAGGAATATACCCAAGCTCCCTCTTAACTAGGGAATTGTTTCTAACATAAGCTATTTTCTCTTCAATGGAGATCATGGTACTATCAGTTGCTTGTAGGGCTCCTCTTTCAGCGTCATCATATCATGGATGAACTTAAACTTCTTCATCATGGATCCTTCTTCTTCCAGAACTTCTTCATTGGGCATCAACCATATTCTACATCACTTCCCTTCAACGAAACATATTGTTGAACCAATAGCCATGTCATCCTTCTCTTCATCAAAAAGTGACCTTCTTTTCATCATTTGGATATCCTTTCTACTCCTACCTCTTCTAAGTCATGTTTCTTTTAGGATATTCCATCCAATCTTATGTGTACTAATTGTAGATAAATTTCTACAACCCTCTTCCAGCAGCCTTGTTCCGACCCAACCAGATGATTTTTTTCAAAAAAAAAAATTGAACATTAAATCAAGATTACCTCTTTATGATGGCCCTTTGTAATAACATCTTCTTCTTGCAACATCAAAATCCTTTCACATATTGTATGAATCCATTCCCAAAACATACACTATCAAGGTTCTCCTTCTTCTTTAGACTTATGAGGGTCTTCATACCTTTTCCATGGAGATTTCATAGCTAATCCTTCCAATTGTTATCAGATGTTGAGTAGCTAATCCTTCCAATTGTTATCAGATGTGATTACTCATCTCCTCTAAGTCATTATAGATATCTCATCGTGAAATCTTATTTCATCTTTCTCACATACTACTTCAAGATTTATATACATAGCTCCTTTTGTATAGGAACAATAGTTGTCCACCACATCATATTGTTCATGAGGTCATATCATACTTGATTCTATCATGTAGAAGAGTTCATGGGACATTGTATTTATGCATTCATGCATCATTCTTATAGAATAGTTCCTTCTTCTTTCATCATGCTCATGAGATAGAGCATTCTAACCATTTTATCTGCAACTATGTGATGACATGACTTTATCTATCTATCAAAGTTAACAAATATATGCATACATCTTCCTTCTTTCGATCATATAGGCTTCCTTCCCTTTCCTTGCTTGAGGATGAAAATTCTTCAACTAAATTGTCATGATGCACTTCTTTGTCACCATACCTTCATCCTTCTAAATTGTGGATCCCACACTAAGTGGAATGTGACACTTGCTTCTTCTAAGTAGAGGTGAACCTTTTAACAAAGATTCCAATGGAGGATATCGATGGTCCTTATTCTGCAGATGCTTTTTTCTAATGATGATGAGGTGTGACAAACTCTTATTGCAAGATAACTTTCTTCAACTATAGAAACTTCTACTTAGGCTATTCTTTAATGCTTCTATTATGTCATCTCAATTTCTGCTACAATGCATATTTATCATAATTGTCATGATTGTTATCTCAGTCGTAGTAAAGGTCTTTCACTTCCTCTCTCTGTCTTCTTCTTTTCCAATTCTTCTACCCCTTTGATGACATGGGTTTCATTTCTTTCCTTTCTTTTCTTGTTGTCCTTCTTGAGTTTAGGACAATTCCTTTTGTAATGCCCGTATTCATTACATTCATAGCACTAATTTTAGATGTGTCTTTGTTCTTTTGAAATCTTTTCTAAGGCTCAAACTTTCCAAACTTCCCTTTCTTCCTTGTCATAGATGTATATGCTTGTGTTTGCTCATTTGATATAACATCATTCTTTGCCTTCAATCTAGTTTCTTCAATCTTACATAATGACCATAGATTACTAAATGGAGTAGTTTCCCTATTTCCATATATGCTTGATACAAAGTTTCCCCATTCATTTGGTAGTGCATTGAGTACAAGAGTGGTCATATCTTGATCTGACATTGTTTCTCCTAGCTCTTGTAGTTTATCTCTTATTTGAGATACCTTCACGAGGTATGAGGCTACTCCTTCTTCCCGTGATTCTTTCATCTTGTATAGTTTGTTTCTTAAAGATATTATTTCTCCTGTAGTACTTACCGAGCACAATTCCACCAATGTGTCATAGATTTTTTTGATGTCTTCAATTTTTCTACATAGGGGATGAGAGAATCATTGATTGATTTGATGAGTATTCTTTGAGACCTTAATTCTCCTTTCATATATTTTAATAGTGCTTGAGATTTCCCTTATGGAGGTTTGGTTATTGAGCTGGTGACATATTCATTAACTTCATTTTCTATGAGGATAAAATATATTCTCTTCTTCCATGCAAGGTAGTTCAATGTCCCAACAAGTTTGTTGTTCTCCTTGCAGAAAGTAGACATTTGGTTTGTATATTGAGATATGAAATAGAAAGTACTTACTTGTCAAATGAAGATGTCTCCTTGAATATGGTGTCTTCCACTAGATTCCTTCTTGACAATGAGATATGAAATATAAAGTACTTACTTGTCAAATGAAGATGTCTCCTTGAATATGGTGTCTTCCACTAGATGCCTTCTTGATGATGACTTCTTGTAAGATTTATAAGGAGGGATGATCTTCCTTCTTCAATATGGGAATGCTACTTCTTCAAGAGATGTATTTCTTCAAAGATGCTTGAGTTGTGATCCTTTCTTCAATGTGAGGGAGATAATTTTGATTCCTTTGATGATGATGAAATGATTCTTCTTTCTTCCTTTAAATTATGATTTATATTATGAGAGGCTTCCCAAAATACTTCAAACGTGTAGATTTCTTCTTTCTTGATATGGAGGTAAGGTCCTTGAGGTATTTTTTTTTCCAAGAGTTTATTCCTTCAAGATGATAGGGTATTTACATCTCCTTGATGACTTGATTTCCTTGATACTCTTCTTATGTTTGTCCCTTTTGTATCCTTCTTTAACTAAGTGATCTTCAAACTGCCTTTCATTGTGACCTTAGCTTTGATACCATGTTGAGAAATCAAGGGCAATTAGATTAGAGTGATTTCTCTTATCTTTGATAATTGCTTGTGATTTTATTTTAATTTTCTTTATTATTTACTTATTACTATGTTTTTATTATCATCAAACAACTACCAAAACACAAATATCAATAGTGCACAAGGACATAGGCTATAGGCTGCTAGTTAGGGTCAAAACCTCTCCTAGAGAGGAAAACCCACAAGTAATTATTCTCTTCTTATAGAAACTTCAAATGACAAATTCCAAGACCTTAGAACCAAGAAAGAGATCCCTCCAAGACCAATTCAACCTTATTTATTGATGATCTTAAAGATATTATTTCTCCTGCAGTACTTACTGAGAACAATTCCACCAATGTGTCATAGATTTTTTTGATGTCTTCAATTTCGCTACATAGGGGATGAGAGAATCCTTGATTGATTTGATGAGGATTCTTTGAGCCCTTACTTCTCCTTTCATATATTTTGATAATGCTTGAGATTTCTCTTATGGAGGTTTGGTTATTGGCCCTATGACATATTCATTAACTTCATTTTCTATGAGGATCAAATCTATTCTCTTCTTCCATGCAAGGTAGTTCAATGTCCCAACAAGTTTGTTGTTCTCCTTGCAGAAATTAGTCATTTGGTTTGTAGATTGAGATATGAAATATAAAGTACTTACTTGTCAAATGAAGATGTCTCCTTGAATATGGGGTCTTCCACTAGATTCCTTCTTGATGATGACTTCTTGTGAGATTTCTAAGGAGGGATGGTCTTCCTCCTTCAACATGGGAATGCTACTTCTTCAAGAGATGTATTTCTTCAAAGATTCTTGAGGTGTGATCCTTTCTTCAATGTGAGGTATATCATTTTGATTCCTTTGATGATGATGAAATGATTCTTCTTGCTTCCTTTGAATGATGATTTATATTATGAGAGGCTTTCGAAATACTTCAAATGTGTAGAGTTCTTTTTTCTTGATATGGAGGTAAGGTTTTTGAGATCTCTTTTTTTCCAAGAGTTTATTCCTTCAATATTATAGGGTATTTAGATCTCCTTGATGACTTGATTTCCTTGATACTCTTCTTATGTTTGTCTCCTTTGTATCCTTCTTTAATTGAGTGATCTTCAAACTGCCTTTTGTTGTGACCTTAGCTTTGATACCATGTTGAGAAATCAAGGGCAGTTAGATTAGGGTGATTTCTCTTATCTTTAATAATTGCTTGTGATGTTATTTTACTTTTCTTTCTTAATCACTTATTATTATGCTTTTATTATCATCAAACAACTACCAAAACAGAAAGATCAATAGTGCACAAGGACATAGGCTATAGGCTTCTAGTTACGGCCAAAACCTCTCCTAGAGAGGAAAACCCACAAGTAATTATTCTATTCTTATAGAAACTTTAAATGAAGAATTCCAAGACCTTAGACCCAAGACAGAGATCCCTCCAAGACCAAGTCACCCTTGTTTCTTGATTACCTTTCCTTACATAGTTTCCAGCAACAAACTTCGGCCTTCCAACAACTTCATTAGCAACTTCAACCGCAACAACAATTTTTGCAACTTAGACCTAGCAGCTTCAACAACTTCGACTTTGAAGTAGCTTCACAACTTAAACCTTGATGTAGCTTCACAGCTTCGACCTTGATGCAACTTCACAACTTCGACCTTGATGTAGCTTCACAGCTTCATTGCATATTAGAGAGAGAGAGAAAGACCCAAAACTTTGATTCTAGCTTTCTTCTTGAACTTCGCTTTCCTTTTAGACTTCTACTCCTTAAGAAAAAACTTCTTCTCTTGCTCTTTTTCATGTCTTGGATGTGTTCTTCAAATGAGGTTGAATGCCTCTTATATATAGGCTTCTCAGGGGTATGAATTTCCTTCATGAGGCCAACTTGATCTCTTGTAGGCCAACTTGATCTTAGAGGGTCTTTTGACACCATTTTGACTCAAATAAATTCTTTGGACTTGTTACAAGATCCCCAATGGGGTATTTTATATATGACAATGACTCTATTGACTTCTTGACTCTCTGAAAAACCCTAGAAGCACACAACGAGTGCTTGACCTATAAATAAATTAACCTTGAGCATGAAACCCATACTATAAAATAATAATAATAAATATTATTTTCTCTTTACATCAAATACATAAAATAAAAATTACATAAGACATCATGAATATTGAACCTAGGTTACATATTTCAACAAGTGTAAGGTGGGGGGGTGTGTTGTTATGAACCTTGCACCATAAAATGATAAGAACTAGTAATTACAAATCCTTTTCGAAGGGAAGATCCCTTCTACAATGAATACAATGTACAAGACAATATTTGATGATCTAAGAATAGGCCTTCTTAGTTATATATATATATATATATATAGGATATGAAGGCTATAATTATAATAAAAGGAGACAATGAAAGGTGAATCTAGCTTACATACCAATTTAACAAAAGAAATGTAATCACCCAATATTTGTAACTTAATAAGGGGTTTTAGGGTAACATGTGACTTATATAAGGCTTAACATGTCTCTCCCCTTCAAAAAAGTGTTTCCCTCAACCCTTGACTATATGTGGGTGTTTCTACATCAAAAACCCATATTCTCACGTCGCTTCTTCCACTAGTAGGTTTTTCCATTTGATGAGCTACTCAGTAATTGCTTGATTTCTTAGTTGCTTAGTCCTTGTTTCCAAGATTGTTTCTGGTTCTAATATTATTTTCCTTTCTTCAATAATCTATGGTAGAATAGTTTGGACTGGGATATTGTCACTGATTACCTTCTTTAAGCAAGAAACATAGAACACTTGATGTACACATGAAGATGGAAGCAACTCCAATTTGTAATCCATACTTCCAATCCTCTACAACACCTTATAGGGGCCATAATACTTTGATAATAATTTATTTTCCTTCTTTTGTTGTGTGAGGTACATCTATTTATATGGTTATAGCCTCACAAATACCTAATCCCCCAATTCAAATTCCCTTTCACTGTGATGTTGATCCGCTTCTTGTTTCATCCTATTTTGTGTCATAACCAACTTCTCCTTTAATAGTTTGAGAATCTCATGTTGGTGTTGTATGTGGCCCTCTACTTCTTGAGCCTATATAGTCCCTTTCAAGGGTGATGTGATGGATGGAGAATGATATCCATAAAGTGTCATAAATGGTGACATTTTTATGAGGTATGGAAGGATATGTTGTAACACCATCCTTCCGAGGTAAACCATTTGACCCATTGTGTATGTTTATCATATGCAAAGAAACATAGATATCCCTCTAAACATTTATTCCCAATCTCAATTGCCCCAACATAATGAGGATGGTAAGATGAGTTGTGAGCCAATTGAGTACCCAAACAAGAAATTAATTCAACTAAAAAAATTCTAGTGAAAATTAGATCTCTATAACTTACAATAGTTTTAGGGATTCCATGTAGCTTTTCGATTGTTTCCATGAATGTTTCTTCCACTGTACTTACTTTAAAGGGACTTTAATTAGAGAAAAAATGGGCATATTTTTTCATTTGATATATCATTACCAAAATGACATTCTTTCCTTCATATTTGGGTAATCCTCTAATAAAATCCATTGAAACTTCTTCCCAACACTGCCTTGGTATGTCTAATGACTTAAGGAAGTCTGGGGTCTTGATTGTCTCTACCTTATTTTGTTGGCATACCACACATTCTCTCAGAAAATTTTGTACATCTACTTCAAGACCTTTCCAAAAAAAATATTGATCCTATGGTATGTCTTCAAGAACCTTGAATGTCCTCCAATATGAGAAGTGTGTAATTCTAAAAGGACTTTCTATTTGAGTTGAGAATTCTTAAACAAGTATGAGCAATCTTGATACCATCACAAATCATTTTTCCATATAAATTTTTTCACGACATTGGGGTCCTCTTGTAGTTGTTAATGATGTTGCATATCTCTTCATCTTGTTGCCATTTTATCATTGCTTCTTCTACCCAATCAAATTTTCGAACAGAAATAACACATAGTAAATGATTTGTGCCTTCCTCTTTCCTTTAGAGGGAACCTACCACAATATTTTGTTTTCCCTTTTTGTAGATAATCTTAAATTCATAACCGAACATTTTTGTGACCCATTTTTGTTTCTCTTTTGAAGATAGTCTTTGCTCCAAGAAGTGCTTCATACTATCCTGATCTATTTTTACTTTGAAGTGTCTTCCTATTAGGTACAATGTCATTTCTTAACTGCATGTAGTATGGCCAACATTTTTCATAGATGGGTCTGAGTTATTTCTTTCATTTAATCATTAGGGGAATTTTGAGGTCTAAAATGGGCCTCCTAAGAAAAATGTACAACCAAAATAAACTTTATAAAAAACAATAGGATTCAAGATGATGATGTCAACCATGGGGGATGATTCGCCATATTTGGAGTAAAAAAGTAAAAATATTCAAAAATAATAAAATAATAAAACTATTTTTTCAAATCGTATTTTCAACTTATCTCCCTAAGTTTTTGCTCAAATTTCAAGTAGGAGTACTCGTTGGATGCAGAATTTAATTCCTTATCCAAGTAGTACCCATGTTGCATACTTTTGATGGACTGTGCTACACAAAAATGAGAAATACATGAAAAAACGTGATTGCAATCACATTTTTCATGTATTTCTCAGTTTTTGTATAGCATGATCCATCGAAAGTATTCAACATGGGT
>APFE030241820.1:29376-48646 GCA_000404065.3 Pinus taeda
CTACTTCAAAAGACAAGGGGCCTTCCTTCTTGTATCAAAATTGCACTAATGCCATGGCCTTAGGCATCACACTCTACAATGAATGCTTTTGGTGAAGTTAATTTTCACCAAGACAAGAGCTATACACATAGTCTCTTTAACTTCTTCAAAAGCATCGATTGCTTCTTTAGTGAAATAAAATACTTCCCTCTTCAATAAATTTGTTAGAAATCTTTCCACATGACCATAATTCTTCACAAACTTACAGTAATATCATGTAAATCCTAAGAATCCTCTGAGTTTCTTCAAGGTATTGGGAATTAGCCATTCCTTCATATATTTGATTTTGTTATGATCCACCTTGGAACCCTCATGTGATTCAATATGACTCAAATATTCAAATTCTTGAACCCCAAAGGCACACTTGGTAGGTTTTGCATATAGTTGTTGCTCTCCAAAAGTTGTTGAGACCTTGTCAACATGTTGTACATGTTCTTCCCAAGATTTGTTGTAGATTATTATGTCATCAAAACACACTGACACAAATTTTGTAAGGAAGGGTTTGAAAATAGAATTCATCAAGTGTTGAAATGTTGAAGGTTCCTTTTTTAAGTCCAAATGGCAAAGCCAAAACTCCAAATGACAATCATGTGATCTAAAGGTTGCTTTGAAATTTGTTCTTACCTCATTATGATTTTATGATATCCTTAATTAAAAGGTGGAGATTGACATAAAAATATGGGCTCATTTGGATCATCGAGATCAGTGACAATGTCCTTCATGTGCCCCTTGCATTCAACTTTAATCATATTAGGCTTTCCATTCCATAATAACCAGAGATATGACCAATCAATTCAAAAATAATTTAGTTTTTTTATCAGTATCTACTTAACCGTAAACCATAGGATTTAAGGATGTCTACAATTATTACAACAATACCCTAAAAAAATTGGATTAGATGCTAGACTAATTAACAATTCCTTACATTACATAATTTAGAGGTAAAAAATGGGTCTCAAAACAAAAATCTACAACCAAAATCGACTTTCTAAGAACCAATAGGTTTCAAGAAGATTATGTCAACCATAGGTGACAATTCACCATTTTGGAGTAAAAAGGTAAAAATATAAATTAATTAAAAAATAAAAAAACTATTTTTTCAACTTGTATTTTTAGCTTATCTCCCCAAAAGTTGACTCAAATATCAAGTGAGTGCACTCGTTGGATGAAAAATTTAATTCTCCATCCAAGGAGTATCCATGTTGCATATTTTCGATGGAACCTGCTACACAAAAAATGAGAAATACATGAAAAATGTGATCCAATCACCTTTATTTCGAACCACATTTTTTCACATGTTTTTCATTTTTCGTGTAGCAGATTCCATCAAAAGTATGTAACATGGGTAATCCTTGGATGAGGAATTAAATTTTACATCCAACGAGCGCACTCGCTCGAAATTTGAGTGAAACTATGGGGAGATAAGTTGAAAATACAAGTTGTAAAAAATATTTGTTTTCCCTCCAAAATTTGATGAGGTAATCTGATCTTATTTTATTATTTCCACTATTATTTTATAACATTCTTTAGGAGGCCCATTTTAGACCTCAAAATTTCTCTAATGCCCTATCCTAAGACTTTAATTGTATATCTATCTAATTGAACAATTTGAATGGAGGACTTCTAGGGTTCTAATTTTAATTTCTTAGCCATAGAGGTTGGAATGACATTAGATGAAGCACCAGAATAAACCATACAATTATGGAAATTTCGATTACAAATCTCAAAAGTCATAGAAAAAAGGCAGAGTGTGTGAAGTAAACTTATCTCCAATCAAATTTGCCTCGATGTGAGCTACTTTCTTTGTTGGAGAATTATCAGTTTTCCTGTACTATTATTGGTTGTGCTTGCTTCCAAAACTTTAAACAATTTGTTTTTTGTTGAGTCCATTTAGATAGTTCATACAAAGAAATATTAACCCTAGTTTTCTTCATGCCTTTAACTAAATCATATTCTAAAGTTTCAATCTACGCATTCTAGTTTGAACTAGAAGATGCCTTATTTGTTGATGTTGTTTTCTTATGAGAGTTAAGTATCAAGATTGGCAAGATGAAGCAGAATCTTTACTTCTATTTTGAGATATATTAATTTCCTTGATCTCATCATTTGTGTGTTCACTGTATATTTCTCCTTAAAAAAACATAATACATTAATGGAAGGCTCTTATTTTGTTGAATCTTCTTCATCCACTTGAGTAACTTTCACATCTTCATTACTCATAAACACTTTAAACATATTTATAAAAATTGGACAAGTTTTTCTGGAATGTTTATCATTATGAGCTCTATAAAAATTATCCTGAGCAACATCTTCAAATTCAATTTCTTTAGCGGGGGGTTGATTTTGAGGAGGCATAGGATTCCTTTTAAAATGTCCCCAAGGCCTCCTATTTAATGGACCTTCTATTGAAGTACTTTTAAGATTAATGATTTCATTTGACATTTTTATGGATCATTCTTTGAAGATCTTTCATGTCAAAAGGATCTTTATCTTTTTTTCCCTTTAGTAGATTTTGTAATTACTTATTTCTTAACCAAGAGGTGCAGGTTTTTCTCTTCTTTTTGTACTCTAGATAAGACTTCCTTTTCAATTTTTAGATTTTGATCTTGGATTTCAACAAGACTTTGTTTACTTGCTCTTTTAACAAACATAGTAATAGTGAATGGTAAATCCATAGTGTAACATTCAATCAACACAACATCAATTGGTTTAGTATCATCTGCAATTTTAGTTAAGTGGTTCATAAAGTGTTGATTAAAATCTTGAATTTTTTCTTTAGGCTTCATTTCAATTTTGAATAGTTCACTACTATTGTGGTTGGAGCCTTATCTTCCCCAAATTTCTTCAAAATTTTGGTTTGAAAAGAGTCCCAACCTATGATTGATCTAGTTGGTATTGTAATAACCAGGTGGAGGCATTTCCATCAAAAGTGTATAGAAAGAGGCAGCATACCACATATTCATGTTCAACACCCATCAAGTTAACAAAAAGCATAGATTTATTGATATTATCTTCAGCAGTTAACCATCTAGATTAAATTTTGGAAGAAACCTTTCTAGGTGTTTTGGTAGGTCATGTTGTGGCCTAGGAACATTAACTGCACCCATCGTTTGTTAAGGTCTTAGTGACATGATTATATGTGACTTGGAATTTGATGATGAAGACTGAGAAGTGTGAGGATGGGTAGATGGATTACCAGAAGGAACAAAGGATAAACTTCCTCTTTAGGATTGGGTTCCTCTGGCTTAGGAGATGTGTGGTGACTTTCAACTTCTGAATCTCGATGTCAAGTAGGAATTGGGTATTCGATAGGTGAATGCCCAAGCTTCTTACTTTGGGTTCTAGTTAAAAATCTAGAATATTTTCTTTCAAGAGGAACAGAGGAATACTATTCAATACAAATATATACTAATAATGATTGTTGAATAAGAACAAGTTTTGAAATATAATTTTGAGGAAACCATTTAAGGGATTGCTAGATTCTTAACCCATAAGTAAATGTAGAGTGATATTGATTTATTTTGGAAGTAGGTTCTTCTTTATGTGCAAGTTGAGTTACTTCTTCAGAATGACCACGAGTGTCAGAGTCTAGAGATTCTACGTTAGATACGTGGAGTCTTCATCGAGTACTAGGAGTTGAGGGTGTTGGAGATCTATGTGAATGACATATGATTTTTTTAGGCTCTATTTCCATTCACCATCAAAAGTCCCTCCTTCTAATGCCAATTGTTGATAAGAAACAAAATTATATCCTGCAACATGGAGATACCACCTGATAGAGGCCCTAATTATGGTGTAGTAGCACTCACCGGCATATGGTCTGGTTGTTGTATCCTAAACTAACCTTTGCTATTCTAAAGTAAATATCTAACTAATGCTACTATTATTACTACTCTAATTCTAATTATCTTAAATACCTATTATTAAATCTATCTAAGATTAACTCCCATTGTGTTGGTGTTTGTAAGACTCGTCGTTCAACAAGGAGGAGGAAGTGAACTACCCACTTGCAAGTTTCTTTAGAAAACTACAAATGTTAAAACAATAGTCCTACATGATAGATATGTGGGCTTAACTAAGCCACCTGCTAAAATATACTCTAATACAATAGCATTAAACAAATATGATTTTTCATTTTGCGCTTTATTACATAAAACTAATCGTAACTCCTAAATTCTATTCCAAAACAAGTAAAACAAATGTGTATCGTTGGTGACAATATAATTCAATTTGAAACATGAACATTAGGTGGGATGTTAATCGATTTAAGGAACAAAGATAATCTGAACTCAAAATAATTACTGAGAATTGATACTTATTTAATTATAAAATTAAAAATAGTATATTAACATTCGGGAAAAGGAAACAATTCATCAAATCCTAATTACATATTACATGAAATCACATATGGATATAATAATATATCACGTATAGGACTTTTCTAAAAAAATAGAATTTTTGAAAAGCTCCTTAGGTCTTCAAATATTTGATCAAAATATCTAATAAATAATATCAATTTCTACTCAATACAAATTCATCAGACCGACCTCCTCCTTACCGAAGAGAGTTGTATATATAGAGTAAAAAAAATTTAGTAACAAACAAATAATGTTTATTGTTCTAAACATAATATCTTTGTGAATAGTAATCTATTGAAGGGATGAAATTAAGCTTATGAATTAGTTTTTTTTGTCAAATTTGTTGTGGGGGATGTCCCAATTGGTCGTCAGCTGGTTGTTCATTCAGTGGAATCAAATCAACTCAAATTTTCACGGGATTTTCCTTGATCCTTTTTAGCTTTCCCGTTTCACCTACACATAGAAATTTAGAAAATAGAAGAACTCATAAAATTAAGAAATCTATGCAGCATATTAACCAACATAAAAATCCAGGAAAACTTTGTATCAACTTGCCAAGGTGTCACAATTAAACATTATCGGCTAACCTTGTTTTATCCTTTAATTTCCTTTTCACAATATGATTTGGGCATCTAAGGTTTGGTGGAGGCCAAAGATAATATCTATCAAAGGATGTTTGATATCAGATTTTACCTTAATCATGTGCAAAATATGATTAGCTCTTTTAATTAATTTAATATTGATAATTAAGCAAACTTAAAACAAGATCTGGTCATCCGAGGTGTTAGGCATATAAAGCATTATCGCTTGAAGTGAAGACAATATAAAAAAATTCTAATTAAATGCTAATTAACTAGGATTAATTAAACCTTTAACCTAATTAACAAAATATTTGATGATCCAGGTTGGGGGGGTTAATTGATCCAAGATCTTTTACTTATAGATGCATCAGAATTACATGAAACAGAGCTTATTAACCATGGAACTTAAAAGCACATAAAACAATGCAGAAATAACAAGATAAGCATGAAACCATGACACAAAGATTTGATTACGGAGTTCGTCCAATTTGGACTACGTCTCCAGGCCCTGCTCAATAGTGGAGAGGCCTTCTTTCATTAAGTGGCATAAAAAGAGATAAAAGTACAACATTCATTTACAGTCCTTATACCTCCAAGCTAGAAGATGGATGAAGAATGAAGAGCCTAGCTTCAGAAACAGACAGTACCACCTGAATCCTGACAAAAAATCATGCAAAAAGGCCTATCCGAATGCCCAATTTTGATAAAGGGCTTCTTGCACCTCTCGAAACCTCCCTACTGCTCAAGGCGAGGTCCTAGCCTGCTGTTAGGTTAGGTTATTGTTGTACACACTGATCTTTTGAATTATTGTGTCGGTCTCCCCTTCTTTTGATGCATATAGTTCTTAATATAAGCTAGCAGCTAACTCCTCAATCCTGGTCAGTTCTCAACAAAGGACAAGTATAGTAGGTGGGTTTGTTTCAATACATAGAGATTCTTTGTCCCAAAATAGTGCACAAGTACAACCTTGTTAAACATAGTAAAGATACCAAAAAAATAGTTCCACGACCTATTTCTTTCTTATCTTCTTAACCAGGCATTTAACACTTCAAACGGCAGCTTTAACACGGAAATCGACGGACAAACCTTGTGCCTTTACATTAAGTGACCTATGAAAAAGGCATAATAATTGGCGCATAGCCCATCACAGATCGCAATCGGCAGAGCTGGGGGTAATATTGTACATGGGAGTCTACATGCGGCGATATGCAACGTGCAATAAATGGTGGACCTGACGGAACTATCAACTGAAACCCATAACGGTATCGCATCTGGGATCCATCAGCATATTGCAATCTACGGAACCAAGGAGTAACATATCAAGATTTTGCGACGTGCGATTGTGATATTTCAAATCGCAACTTGATCTTGTCGAGGTTGATTTTGTACCACTCCTTGCGATGTGCAATATGTGATTTATCGCATCACACCCCTTCCCTGCTCGAGGCTGATTTATAAACCTCGTTCCTTGCGATCTTTGATTGCGATTATCACATCGCAACTTGGTAATGCTAGGGTCGATTCATGAACCTCGGACTTATATGATCTGCGATCAGCAAATTGTGGGGCCAATGGCATCCTGCCACTTGGCGTTTCCCTATTCGCTGAAGACTCTGCCACATCATTTTCTCTGCCACATGTCCAAGTCAAACTTGAACTTTGACTTGCTCTACCTTCTACATAAAAGCTCAGATGTGAGTGTCATTCACATTGTTGGAATTAGGAGGACGAGCACTTCAATCTGAAGCTAAGTTTATAGAGATTCTGCCACTTTGAATTTTGAGCCTCTGTACCATGCCATTGGTACTTTTTAGAGATCCATATGGATCAAGAATAAGGTGTAAAGCTTTGTCGATCATTACATGGGTCTGGATGGGAAAACATCCAGGCATCCGAGGAGTGGAGTGGTCAAAAAATCTTACACTTAAGGTTGGCCTACATGGGTATATTCGAGCAAAACTCAAATAAAATATAGTAAGAATAAAATTCAATTTTAGGTCAGATAGGTATTGGGATATCACCTAGATGTGCAATGCAAATGCCGGATGGGAAAATAAGTAGGTAAAAAATTTCAAATTTGAACACAAAACTCAATGAAATCATATAAAACGAGTAAATTGTGGACAAAATAAAAAGATTTTTATACAATAAAATAATCAAAAAATAATAATACGGTCCCCATTTATTTTTAAAACAAATGGGGATTTCTTGCATACATGATAACACGAACTAATGCATGGGTGCCTATAAAGGCCATGATATCACGAGCAAAGAATAGTGAGGGGGCAAGAAGGGGGTTCATCATGCTTAATAATCACGTCGCCTTTTCTAAACCATTTTTGTGGTAATATTTAAATTTTGAAAATTTTATATTATTCCATTTTTAACTTATCCCAAGCAATCATTGAATGTAGAAACCTAGGTGGATGGAAGTTGTTACCTCCCAAAATTATAAGAGGGTAGGATGGTAGTTGAGAAAGTCCTATCAACATAAAATGCAAGGAATAGAGTGAGTACATTCATGGGAAATCATGGACAACCCTCACTACATGGGAAATAGGAAAACGATAATCAAATAAAGGTGGCATGCACAAGTGGGTAAAAAACAAGTTTTGGCATGCATAATGAGAAAAGTAGGGGGGGAGATGTGAGAAAAGAATTTATCTTTAAAAACCACGATGAAAATCCATGGTTCAACACCCTTAATCATGGGTAAAACTATTTGAAAATTTTGGAGTGCGGGACTATGAAATTGGAGCCTCTCTAGTTGCACAACATGGCAGTAAAGGAGGATCTCCTTGAGGAACTATGTACCAGTAATGAGAGCTCACCCTTGTGTTGAGCGAAACCAACAGAGAGGGTGTCTCAAGGTCACAAGAGCCCAAAACCTTAGCAAAGGAAATTCTCTATAAGTAATATACTTGTGAACATTCTTAATCTACCCAAAAATATTTGAGAATTGTTTGACTTCTCCCTTATGATATCATGGTCTAACTGTTGGAAATACTGAGAGGGGGGTGAATCAGTATTTCTTAGCAATTAGAACTTTTTAATCTTTTTCAAAGCATTAGTTAATCTTTAGTTATTATTATTGTTATTCTTCAGATGATCATAAACAATAATCAATAGTAAACACCACCATAATACAATGCAAAAAGATAAAATAGAGAACACAAAGATTTTTAGGTGGAAAACTCCCTCCAGGTCAAAAACCACTTAACGCTTCTTTAGTAATTGTCCTCTCCCTGTTAAAATAAAATTGATTACATCAAGATTTCAGCTACAATTAAGGGAGGCAGAAACCCCCTAATTCAAATGCTACAATCTTTAGGATGCTACTAGACCCTAATATCCTGTTGCAACCAGAAGGATGCCCCAATGCCTTGTAGATCAAGCCATAACCTGATGAGTGCCCCACCACTCTGTTTACCAGTTGTTGTCAGAAAGCATGCTTCACTGCCCTGTTATTTTATCAACCACAACTGAATAGACACAACAACGCCCTATGCAATCCACAACTTGCCCTAGCACCACCCTGCCACCCTGAAGTGTTCTCAAGCCACAACTTGAAGGTTAATCCAATCGCCTGCCTTGCCGAGCCAGAAGACCACATTTCACAATTTTCAAACTATATCCCCCTGTGCTCTGAATCAATACTAGAATGTTATAAAGAAGATATTCTCGTTGCATATACCTATCAAGTCCTCGTAGCCACTAACCACTGTACAATACTAATCTCTGCATAATACTTCTCAATTGATCACTGCACATCAAACCCTGACTATAAATGCTACCAAATCAACTAACAACTGCACAAGCTAACTATTTCTCATCAGTGTATAACCTGCAACCACTTATCACTGCATGTCACTACTCAGATAGGCCACTGCACATCACTACTGAACCACTGCACTGCACATGAATAGATGAGGGTTCATGAGCTCACAAAACTGGCTACCAACATCACTGTCCCAAACTACCTATATTGTTGCATGTGAAGAGTGATGATAGCTCAACCAAGGTGCCTCAGGTCATCCCTATGACCTTCTCGCGAATCTCTCAAACTTGGCCCAAGGAGGGCTATCAGCATATATCTTTTCACTTCTATTGTTGATCACAAATTAAATATTGTTATTCATATCCCAGAAGAATAAGCTGTGCAACAAGGTTATTAACACTTGTCAAGAGTCATGTCTATGTGTCAAGTCAATTCAAAAAGTAAAGGTGCCAACATACTTATGTCACCTTATAGTCACGCCAGGTCAACATGATAATGTCAACTCAAGTATTTGTCATATCAAAGTCAACTATTGTCGATAATAGAAAAGTACTTGTAGATACTTAAGTGTACAACTACTGTTGAAATCTAAGATAAATTTGATGAGTCACGTGTGTGTTATGTTTAAAGTCAAATAACATCATTCAGATCAAATCAATTCTTACATCATCATTAGAGAGTTGTGAAATGTCAATACTATTCAAAGTCAAGGCAAACTGTTATGTTTACAAATCTTCTATGACAGAGTTAAGTTACCATCAAATCAAGTCAACACAAAAATCAACATATTATTTGTGTCCAGATATTAAGTCAACTAATAGTCAACAGCCATGAGTCAATTCGATGTTGAATGGTTTGTCAAATAGATATAAATTCATTTCACTATTACAAGAAAAGATAAAATCATTAGAGCAGGGTCAATACCCTTGTTGTCCGATTGAATGTTACAATCAACAAGTTGTCATGGTCATGTTAAGGCACCAAGCAATAGAAGTCAAAACGTTGTCATGGTCATTTAATGTCAAATACGTGTATGGGGGATACAACTAACAATTGTCAACTCATTTTTCAAGGTCATATTACAAGACATATTCACAACTTTTTCATGTTAAGGATAATGTCATCATAATGTCTTTGTCTAGCTATCAACATCTTTTCCAAATTGTTGTAAGTTATGTGATAGTGAATTCCATTAAAAAAAAAAACTTTACTATTGAGGGTGACAGTGGAAATTTTGTTGCAATTTAGTGTGAGCCTTGACAAATGAATAAACACTACCTTCAACACGATAAAAATTGTTCCTTTACTGTACTCTTGTCCAGAATCCAAATTACTCAAAACATATACATTTAAAAAAAAATTGCTCGGAATTAGTGCACAGAGATGCTTATTTGGCTTTTTATCAAAACTAGAAACGAGTTCAAGTTTGAAACGATACTACTATAAGTGAAACAAAACCCTACAACTTGTACTACACGACCATTGTAGTCAATTATGAGACATGCCTTTATGAGTTTTTGAGACTGTAGAAGTAGATGTTCTTAACAACACTTGATTGATCTCATAATTAGGCTGGCTTGATCTCTTTTATTTATGTGTTGAAGGCACATGTATAAATGTACAACCGATGAAGAATCCTCATCCTTCAAGACCACGGGCTTTGCCTACAAATTTTGTACTGAAGCATGCCCTAACTAGGATTGAATCACACCACAAAGACACCAACTAGATAGACGCAAAAGTTCAGGGAGGAGGCCGAAAGTTGTAGCAAAATTTGAAAGAAAAATCTGAGGCTTTTTAAGACAAGCATAGACCTATGACCAAGCACTAATACCTAGCCATAGGGTTCTGCATAAAAGAATGAATTCCCAACCAAATTCAATTAAAGGAATCAACACAAATACTTACCTTGAAGGATGAGTGGAGGATGGATATGTGGAGTGCAATCAACAAAATTTAACCAAGACTTTTGCTACCCTAGATCCTTCGTTGTCCGATTAAAGGTAGCCAAAAATTTCAAAGCTAAAGACAAGATAGATTTCTGAGTTAAAATATACTTGGAGTACAAAAGGTATTCTTTTATAGGCAAAGTTTAATTTATTTTAATACTTTTTATTAAGTTGTTTGTTTAATCCTTAAGGCATTAATGTACTAACCCCTTTGTGGTTTGCTTGTAGGTGACACATGAGTGCATTAAGTCAATGATTGATTTATTGTCTTTGGTTTTTGAACTTATGTAAATTATACGTGGTGAGATTACAGTGATGAAAAATGTCATATCTTGACACCCATAGGAGGAGGTGTCATGTCACTACCCTTTGGGGTTTTAACCCAAAAATTGGGGTCACTAACTTCAATTGTGAATATCTCTCAAACCAAGAGGCCTCTCAGGAATTACCACATATCAACATAAACATATTTTTGAGGAGAATCTAATGACATAGATCTCTAATCCAAACTCAATGATTTGACCTACCAAAAACACTTGACAAAGTCGGGGTACATCGTCAGTCCAGGGAACCCAAACCCTAGAACTTGGGTTTTCAACCATCCAACAGTATAACTGCCATCTTGATGTAATCTGACAATTACTAAGAAGCATTCATTAACCATTTGACATCAATGACTAGTGTTTTTGGTCAAAATTAAACCCAGTCAACTCCATGGGTTGACATCAATGACAACACCATCCAACAATCTCCCCCTTTGTCATTGATGGCAGCACACATACTCCTCCTGCGATTACAACTCCCCCTACCTTCATGCTTCACCTCCTTATCGAGATTTCAATCTCCTTCTCAGGTTTTTCTCTCCCCTTTTGACATCAATGGTAAAGGGTTAGTCCCCCTAAGAATTTGCCTGCTTCATGTGGACCTGTTATCTTCATGTACTCCCCCTAATGAGAAGCCTCTTGTAATAGTATATCAATGATGGTTCATATGGACATGTATCCTATATGTGCTTCCTTTAAAGAGAAACCTTCCTTTGTGAACTTGTAATCCTTCAATTGTTCTGCTCCCCCTGAACCTGTAGTGAAATTTCCATCTTGTTCAAACTATTTGTCTGCCAATCGTAGACGTGTGCCATATACTGCTGCATAGACTCCTCTTCAAATTTCAAGGAGTTGATGAGATGAATCGTTCAGAATAGTGAGTCATCTAATGGAACATCTTGACTGGAGTCATTAATCGAAGCAACTGTTGGTTCCTTACGACCTGTTATGAATCCAGAAAGCATAACTATTGAGACCTTCTTGCCTTCTTTCTTTTCTTGCTCATCTTGTGTGTGTTCATCTTGTACCTGTTTTCTTTACCAAACCTTCTCATTATTGTCACCAATATTTTCATTCATGGTTGATCCCATCTTGTACTTGCAGTGACGAGATATGTGTCCATAGTTATGACACTTGAAGCATTCAGTGTTGGCCATAGGTGATTCCATCTAATATTTGTAGTCATAAACGCTATGGCCATAGTTATGGAATTTGAAACATTCAAAGTTTGGCCCATCTATACGTATTCTCTTCTGACAAAATCATCGTGGAACCTAGCTCGTGATACTAGAAACTTTCTTCTAGGGTTTTGCATATAATGATTGTACCTGTCAAAAACTTCACAATCCCTAGCCATATGTCCATATTTAGCACATAAAAAGAAATAACCATCAAATGAACGTGCATACCTGGATAAATCATTCAGATGCAATGGTCCTTGATAATTGTACCTGGAAGCTTTATCATTCTTCTTTGGAGGCAGTGTTGTAGTTTGTTGTCATCCTTTGCTCTTGACTATGTTGGTCTTGTTCTTTGGAGTTGCAACATTCTTCTTTGGCTTTTCGCTTAGATCAATTTCCTTATTATAATCATCCTGTGAAGATGTGGATCTTCTACCTTCATCAACTGGAGCTTTATCAACTTTAATTGCCTTCATTTTTGCTTCATCTATCTTATCTTGCAAGCGTTCTATTTGCAATCCCTTGAGTTCGTTGATCTCATCACAGGTTGCATCAAGTTCTTCTTGCTTTTGAGCAAGATCTTATTGAAACCATATTTTCAATATCTCCCTTCTTTTTTCTGCCTCCTCAACCTGTAGCTTGAGAAGAGTGGTCTTCTCTACTTCTTTGTTGTGAACTTTCATCTATTCCTTTCGCTTCTCATTTTCAATCCTGAGCCTGTTTATTTCTGTTGAAGTTGTTTCTAATTCCTTTTTCTTTTGGCCAATTGCGGATATGTATCTTTGATCAGATTCCTTCCTTTCAATTTCTACTTCCTGCACCTATCATTTGAGCCTATTAATCTCTGCAAAGGATGTGTCGAGTTCTTGTTTCTCTATATTCTTTACTTCTTCCTATTGAGTTCTAATACTGCTAATAATATTCTCAGGCTCTTCATTTTCCTTGATGAGTTCTTTTGTTGTCTTCAATTCTGCTTCCAAAAGTCTTGTCTTTTCTTTTTGACTTTTGAGTTCCTTTATCACATTGATCACTTGATTTTGAAACTTTGTCTTACTCATTTCTCCAATTTCTTCATCATAATTAGAAGGATCCAAATTTTCAATAACATATTGACTTGATTGCTTTGTTGAATAGAGATTATGAATCTTTTCCCAAATAGCTTTAACTGTTGAACATTGACCAACATTTGTTTTCATGGAATTTGGCAAAACATTCAAAATTACATTCATGGCCTTTAAATTGTACCTTTTAGCTTCATTGGTAGATGTGTCTCTAGAAACAATTGATTCCCATACTCCATGTGCCTGCAAATGTACTTCCATCATGGATTCCCATGTCCAATAAGTGTCTGCATCAAAATCAAGGGTTGGTACACAATACTCACTTTCTTCAGATTTTGTGTACCTATAACTTCCTTTGAAATCCTTGCAGCCTTCTTCTTTGACTTTCCCATCTCTATACTCTGAAAAATTCCATCCAACAGTTAAGTTGTTACTGAAGGAACCAAGCTTTGAAACCAATTGTTGGAAATACTAAGAGGGGGGTGAATTAGTATTTATTTTCACTTCTATTGTTTATAACAAATTAAATACTATTATTCATATCCCATGCGAATAAGTTGTACAACAAGGTTATTAACACTTGTCAAGAGTCATGTCTATGTGTCAAGTCAATTCAGAAAGTCAAGGTGCCAACATGATTTTGTCACCTTATAGTCAAGTCAGGTCAACATGATAATGTCAACTCAAATATTTCTCATATCAAAGTCAACTCTTGTCGATAATAGAAAAGTATACTTGTAGAGACTTAAGTGTACAACTATTGTTGAAAGCTAAGATCAAGTTGATGAGTCACGTTTGTGTTATGTTTAAAGTCAAATAACATCATTCAGATCAAATCAATTCCTAAATCATCGTTAGAGAGTTGTGAAATGCTAATACTATTCAAAGTCGAGGCAAATTGATATGGTTACAAATCTGCTATGACAAAGTTAAGTTACCATCAAATCAAGTCAACACAAAAATCAACATATTGTTTGTCTCCAGATATTAAGTCAACTCACAGTCGACGGCCATGAGTCAATTCGATGTTGAATGCTTTTTCAAATAAATGTAAAGTCATTTCATTGTTACAAGACAAGAAAAAAGCATCAGAAAAGGGTCAATACCCTTATTGTCCCATACAATCAACAAGTTGTCAAGGTCATGTTAAGGCATCAAGCAATAGAATTCAAAACATTGTCATGGTCATTTAATGTCAAATATGTGTATGGGGGATACAATTAACAATTGTCAAATCATTGTTCAAGGTCATATTATAAGACATGTTCATAACTTTTTCATGTTAAGGATAATGTCATCATAATCGCTTTGTCTAGCTATCAACATCCTTTCCAAATTGTTGTAAGTTGTGTGATTGTGAATTCCATAAAAAAAAAAAACTTCACTGTTGAGGATGACAGTGGCAATTTTGCTACAATTTAGTGTGAGCCTTGAAAAATGAATAAATATTGCCTTCAACACGATGAAAATTGTTCTTTTATTGTACTCTTGTCTAGAATCCAGATTACTCAAAACATATACATGAAAAAAAAATCACTCATAATTAGTGCACAGAGATGCTTATTTGGCTTGTTATCAAAACTAGAAAGGCATTCAAGTTTGAAACCATACTATTGTAAGTGAAACAAACCCCTACAAATTGTACTACATGACCCCTGTAGTTAATTATGAGACATGCCTGCATGAGTTGTTGAGACTGTAGAAGTAGATGTTCTTAACAACACTTGATTGATCTCATAATTAGGCTAGCTTAATCTCTTTTATTTATGGGTTGAAAGCACATGTATAAATGTACAACGAATGAAGAATCCTCCTCCTTCAAGACCGCAGGCTTTGACTACAAAATTTGTACTGAAGCATGCCCTAACCAGCATTGAATCACACCACAAAGGCACCAACTAGATAGACCCCAATGTTCAGGGAGGAGGCTGAAAATTGTGGAGAAATTTGAAACAAAAATTTGTGGTTTTTTAAGACAATCATAGACCTATGACCAAGCCCTAATACCCTAGCCATGGGCTTCTGCATAAAAGAATGAATGTCTAGCCAAATTCAATCAAAGAAACTACTTACCTTGAACATTGAGTGGAGGATGGATATGTGGAGTGCAATCAACAAATTTTAACCAAGATTTTCGTTGCCCTAGATCTTTCGTTTTTCTATTACAAGTAGCCAAAAAAATTCAAAGCTAAAGAAAAGATAGATCGTTGAGTTAAAATGTACTTGGAGGAGTACACAAGGTATTCTTTTATAGGCCAAGTTTGGGCTTAGGAGGGGCTTCTAAAATAGGTGTACGTTGGAGGGGTATTAGAGAATAAGATTTCAATAATCATTATTAAATGACAGATTTAAGCATTAAGCTATGAAGTCCTTGCCCTCATGGTATAGAAATTAGGCTTTAATTAGAATGAGGAAGCCATAAGACTTCTTTTTATACTTTTGGGGAGTACCTTTTAGGGAATTTTAAAATAACATTTATTCTTAATTTATTTTAATAGTTTTTATTAAGTTGTTTGATTAATCCTTAAGGAATTAATGTACTAACCCCTTTTTGGTTTGCTTGTAGGTGACGCATGAGTGCATTAAGTCAATGATTGATTTATTGTATTTGGTTTTTGAAGTTATGTAACTTATACGTGGTGATATTACATTGATAAACAATTTCATATGTTGACAACCGTAGGAGGAGGTGTCATGTCACTACCCCTTGGGGTTTTAGCCCAAAAAATGGGGTCAGTAACTTCAATTGTGAATATCTCTCAAACCAGGATGCCTCTCGGGGAGTACTACATATCAACATAAACATATTTTCAAGGAGAATCTAATGACATAGATCTCTAATCCAAAATCAATTATTTGACCTATTGTTCCAGCCTCATAATTCTATTGCCAAAACATGAGGGATAACCACCCTGTCTGGACCTTAAGACATCTCCTTTTCCGTTTAAAGTGGTAGCTCGGACTGGGGATAGTGGGACCAGTTTCCCAGTGTGGTTTTTAAGATGAGAGTGGGTGGTTCATGAGTGTTTGCAATAGAATAATTATAATCTAAATGAATTATTCTATGATGCAATTCTCTAACTAACCTATTCTAATATAAACTCGGGTATTCCTGTGTGGTATGTGATCTACAAATATATCTGCTTAACATTTGATAATAAAGATTGATCACAATTAAACAGAGATGATAACATATAAAGATAATTTCTTTGACTAAATAGTTAGTCAAAGAAATTTATAAAATATATCGCATATATGATGAGTTATATATGAAAATCACAATATCAGCTAGGTATCATACAAAAGTGCAATTAACACTTAACAGAAACAATAAATCTCACATACAATTCATGAAAGTGAAGTTTTGTCACTAATTAAATGTAAACAGATTCAATCATACAAGATAATAGTACCATATGTGCGAAGTCCTGCTCATTTGAAAAATGACATAGACCAACTTCTTTCTTCAAATCAAATAGTCTCCCAAGAACACAATAGTGCATCAACAAAGGAAAGTAGTCTGATATCTAAAAAAACGATCATGTTCCATAATTTCACCAAAGCATTCACAAAATTACAATAGTGCATTCTTTGCAAATGTTTTTTATAAAATTCTGGACCCTTCTCTAAATGAATGAGAAGGGTATAAATACTATTCTAACTAATGTGCAAAAATAGATTATACAAAATTTGAGGAGGTTTCAAACAACCTTCCTCCTAACTAGGTAACTAACTCAAAAAATAAACAGTGGCTAAATGAACAGAACTAAGAGGATGACATGTTGCCTGCTAGCTTGTCCTTCAAATCGCATATATCGGTCATTGGTTGAATTTGAGGAGGTGCCCCAAAATGTGTCCTGAGCTATCTTGTGAAAATAGCATCGGTGAGAGGTGGCAGCATCCGCTCAGTCGTATGGAGGGAACAATTGAGAGTCATAATCTGGCTGTGTGGCTTGACAAGATACTGCCAATACGACTCCAAGTTGGTCTTGGTCAATTTTCTAATTGCCTCCCTTTGACTCTCCACCTTTTCCTGCCAACTTTTATGAAGAGCATTTAAATTAGTGATTTCTTTTAGATTGCCTTCTTTAATCAGGTTGGTGGAAAACAGGATGTGATTCATTGCTTTAATGATATTCTTTGATACCTCGGCTTCCCTTGCAACTACTAGCTCGGCCTGTTTGATTCTCACATCCCAATCTATGAAGGGAATGTCTTTATGCGTTTCCTCAATGTTGGAGAGGTAAATCCCCTCTACGGATAGAGGCGATCCCTACTAGCCCAGAACGGGTCTAGCAACAATCAAACAATGCTATCACGCAAGTTCCTAATTGCAAATAAAGAGTAGGTGATGAAGACCTACTTGAGATCCAACGCTTTAGTTCGTAGAAGAGATGGCCCTCGCGTTCCTTTGCCTTGGCCGGTCACGATCCTCCACTATCCACGTGAATGGACACCTGCACACAAAGAGAAAAAACACAAACACAAGCGTGAAATCTAATATATGCAATTATACATCAGTCAGGAAGGATGTAATTCAACATCAACCATTACAAGTACAATGAGAATGGAACCATAATGATAGTCATCTATTATTTATAATTCAACAAAGGAGAATACAACCAGCATCCTGACGTCAAGTCCTCCCTTGGCTGGGTGCTCAGCTACACAAGTCTTGCAAAAGCTTGAAGGGGTGAGGGACAAGCTCTCTCTCTCTTTAGTGACAAAGTCTCCTTACTTAGGGAAAGCCTTATGGATACAAAGAAGGCTTCTTGCAACTCCAACCTTTTGATATCTTCCTTTCAGCACAAGTATTGCCACAAGAGTCAAAGCTATTAGAACAGAACTAGCTTGCTCAAGCCATGGGAACAAGCTTTTATAGAGGAAAAGGAAGAGATAAGGTCAATCCCCAACAATCATGGATTTGGCTTCATCACTTGGAAACTTCCATGGAATGGTGGCAAACAACTTTCCATCCAAGGAGATTCGAAGCCAAACCATCCTCACTCAACTTGGAATCAGTTTGGTGAATGAGGTGGACAGAACCTTCGGAGGTTTGAGTGGTTAAAAACTTTGCCCAACATGGTTGGCGCGATTGCAACTCTGAGACAGAGCGCCAATGGCGCGCCCTTTCCTTAGGATTTCCCCATTGGCGCGGGAATAACACAGGGCACCAGCGCTAATGCAAAAAGGGCTATTTTTAGCGGCAATGAGCAAGAGATGTCTTAAGGGCATATGAAGCTCATGTTTAGAGGTAAATAAGGCAAGTGGTTTCAAGTCTTGTCACTTCTCACAAGTCCCGGAATGGGTCCTTCGAGATGCAGGAGAGGGGTAACAAGGACGGTGACAAACGGTGACAAATTACTGTGTAACAGATGCCCCCAAAAGCATGAGGCCTGAGAGAGAGAGGGGTGAAGTGATTTACAAGAACACGTGTGACTGAAACACTGCCGCCGGAGAACCTGCGAAAAGAAGTACAACTGATATCTCAAGTACATGATATATATGTGGTATGGGCGCAGCCATCCGTAACAGAGTATAAAACTGGATCCCAGGCATGGATGCAGCCATCCGATGAGGATCTATAAATGAACTCAGGTATGGTTGCAGCCATCCAATGAATGAGTCATGTAATGATTACAAGAATCCACAAAATGCAACCCGGATGTAAAACATGCACAATCCGGGGTCTTGCGCTCCAACTCGACCCGAACACAGTACAAGTTCAAGCATGTGAATATAGGAGTCGAAGTCAAACATGCATGAACATCATCTGATTACCAGCCAATGATGAAAGCTGTTAACAAACGCGAGAGGTGCCACCAATAGCAATGATGGTCCTCAAGGTACTATACGTACAATCCACAGCGTGTGAATGAATGAGCCGGTGTCGAACACCCGTAGAATCATCCGATCGGAGGCCAATGATGAAAACCTCGCGTCGAACACAAAGAACCTGCCATTGAGGCATGCAGGCTCCAAGGTACCTGAAGGGAGTCT
>APFE030241827.1:0-13296 GCA_000404065.3 Pinus taeda
TAACCATGGGCCTAATTTATTTTTATATTTTTCTAATAATTTATATAAATAATTTAATTACTTATCATTAAATTGATAAATATAGTATTATATTAGGTACTGAATAATATTAATAATATATATATTTATTAATAATTTGAATAATTAAATAGATTAATTTTAATATCTAACCACTGTTCTGTTTTATCTTTTACCCAATTTACTTAACTATATAAATATAATATTAATTATAAAGAATATTAATATTATTTTAGTTAAGGGAGTTTGACTGGGGTTCTTAAGTTGAAAAATAGCCGTTAGTCTTTTTAGCCGTTGGAGTCTCTGCTTAGACTATTTAACACGCTAAACTGGATCTGGTTCTTCAACTTGTCCTGACGATGAACCACACTAGTTGGTTCGAAACGCGTCGACAAATGAGCAATTATGTGATTTCGCCAAAAAGTTTCTAAACAAATGCTATGGATCACAGAAGTCTAAATTCCTTGAATTAAAATCTCTTTTGAACGTTATATGCAAATCTTTTTATGCCTTAGTAGATCCCTTTAGCCCTTCATATTTTGGTATTTGTGTGAAAATAGATTTGATCCCTTAGTCCCTACTAAATCCTAAATTAAAATAGTTAGCAGAAAAGTCAATTAAAAGATCAAACAATTAAACTCTTTGACCATTAAATTCTAACATATTCTAAGAATTTTATCATAAATTCCAAAATATTTTAAAAATCTATAACCAACTTAATCTTAACCATAAATATCATAAAAAAAGGCCCCAGTTGTCTTTGTAAACCAATTATTCTAAAGGATCTGCATTTTGAAACCTAAATCTAAAATATAAAGTTAGATATTACTGAAATCTGTAATGGATTTAATTTCTACATCTTAAATAGTAATTTGAGATTCAGAAGCTTAAAATTTTGAGCCTTTATCGATTTAAAAATCCAAATCCCTGTTACGTCTTTAATATGCAATCTCACCCCCACCAAAATAATTTATCATTCCAACTATATTGAATTAAAATTTGTGGTTTTCGCAGTAAGAGCAATGAGTATCTTTTTCCTTTTTGCCTCTTTATAAGATTAAAGAGTAAAACCAATCTGCTTACTTTATCTCTGCACTTTAAGATCCATTCCCGCGAATCATCTCCAGGAATGTATGCTGATGATCCCTGGATTAAGGAATCGATGACACCAACAATAATGTAGATTCATCTCCAGGAATGTATGCTATTGCTCATGATCCCTGGATTAAGGAATCAGAATATCCAGAGATAACATAACACCAACATTAATGTAGATTCTTCACAATCGTATCATGAGTCTTTTTAATTCAGCTATATACCGACGATTTTGGTATCATGTTCTTCGGTTATCATGTGCACTCAGTTTTTGTGCTTTTATGTGGACAAATAGTGTCATGCATAAAATTGTTGTGTCAATTTTTGCTTTTGATATCAACGTAAGAGCAGAGTGGAGCTGATCCTCAAAATTATTCTCAATTTTTATGCGGACAATTAGTGTCATGCATAAAAATTGTTGTAAATTGTTGTATCAGTTTTTGCGTTTGATAGCAACATAAGAGCAGAGTGGAGCTGACTTCTCAAAATTATTCTATCTTTGCTTCTCAAAATTGTTTTGGATGCTTATTCTTCGCATTCTCTTTCAGATTCTTGATGTTGAACGTGGCTTTGTTGAAAGGGTGAAGCACATTTCACCATCACCTTAATGTTTAATATGGTGACACTTGGGATGTTATAGTTGGAGTTGAAGAGTACGCTTTTCCTCTTAAAAAGCCTAAGAGGTTTAACTTCAAATCCAAAGCAGTCCGGTATTTATATTTTCATAAATTTTAATATTAAATATTATAGTGTAAAATTAAATAATTAAATTATTACATTAAACTTAAACTATGGTATTTAACCTTTTTTTTTTAAATAAGAGATATTATATTTTAGTAATTGTATTAGATGTTGCAAAGGAAACTCTCTAAGGCAACAACATATTTCAGTAATTAATGTTTTTTTTTATAATTGTTGAAAAACATAAAAACGTCAATATAATGCAAGGACCATGCTACAAAGAAATATTACTGCAATACTACTTCCTTGAACCTTAAGAATCATGAGGCTGTGTTGAAGTTAAAGACCTTGTCTTATTATGCCAACATGAATCCCTTGTAAATAAAAAAATGGATCATGATTTGCTACCTTCGAAATGAGAGGTCATTTTGGTACAATTCTTCCATATTTCTTCTTGATCACTTCAGACAACCTTAACCAGTGAAAGACAATTTTTTAATAGTTTGATATATGTGTCTACAAAGGACTATAACAATTTTGTGAATAAATTTTGAATTTTATGTGAATTAAGATCAAACCTTGAATAAAAATGCACATATCTCCGATCTAGAAATTGAACCCAAGAATAACATCAACTACATCTCTTCTTGAGAAAATTGCTTGTGTTTCTCTTTTGAATGTTTACTCGCCTTTGTATTATTTCCTTCATGATCCTTGAAACTATTCGAAAGATCACATTGCTCTTTACCACTACTCTCCTTGGTGTCTACCATGTTCTTGTTTCAATCCATCATATTCTACTTAAGTAAATATAGCCTATGTCATGTAGTAAAAAATAATGTAGAGATCATTCAACAACATTTAAATCATTTTATCTTGAAAAGCAAGCAATTGTGGTCCATAAGAGCTAATGTGATATTTTGTTTGTCACAATGATTCAAAACTTAGTTATTTTATCTCAATATTGACTTTCTCGTTGTCTGATTTGTATATGAACCCTTTAGAAAAACCATAGGAACATTTGATTTTACATTGTGATCTCCGCGACATGGGTGGGGGTTTTAGAAATTGGAGAGCAACTTGAGTGGTTATTGTTAGAAATTTTTGAATAAGATGGGAAAGTTGGATGGTTTGTAGGCAATACGGATGCCATAAAATATATCTATTTTGAATTTTCTAGTGTCTCTGGCTACCATGAAACTAATATGATCAATTTCAAAGAATGCCAATACATCACTATGCTAATGATCTTTATTTTAACTTGTGATATCCCTAGCCCTTTCCTCTAATTGTGGATAAGGTTATAGACTAGAATATACTCTCACAATAAAATATTGGATGGCTCTACAATATATATTGGATGGAGGGAAAGGTTATAATAAAATTTATATAGAAAACTCCTCGGGGTTGTCTCAACTTACCCTATGTGTGTTGTAAATACTCAATTCTAAAACATTTGAACAAGCTATGCAAACTCTAAACCATATAGATGCTCAGGTTCTATTGTTTTTTTTCCTTGTTTATGTTGAAATATATAACTAGGTTTGGTCTTCATAAATGTAATTGAGTCACAATGAAATGTAATTATAAAAAAAATGAAGAAATTATTATTATTATTATTATGACTTATTAAAGCATGGGTTTCATGCTTGGGTCACCATGTTTTAGGTCAAAGTCCCCATTGAGGACTTCTAGGATTTATTCTAACTCATTAAGGTCATTGTCCATTTAAAGAGACCCCTCTTGGGATTTTGAATCATGTAAAAAGAATTAATATTAAGTCAAATAAGATATTTTCCACCTCCACACCAAGTCGACCTCAAGGAGATCAAGTCAGCTTCAAGAAGGGAAATTCAACCTCATTAGAAGGCTATATATATAGCGGAATTCAAATTCATTTGGAGCATTCACACACTCTCTCTCATAGTTCGAAATCCTTAAGTTGGAAGCTAGGAGGTGTGAAGTTCGAAAAGAGTTGGAAGAAGGCTAGAAAAGGGTGCGAAGTTTGGAGAGAAGAAAGAAGACATCAAGATCAAAATTTTGGACCATATATCTCTCACTCAATAGGAGTATCTAGGGATATTGAAGTTTTTTGTTTTCTAGTGGAAGTTGTTGCTACCACTTGTTGGGTCCATGTTGCTACTATAACTTGATTTTGCTTGGTCGAAGTTACCTTTGAAGGGTTATCATCTAGAAGAAGGATTGAGGGTTGACTTGGTGTGGAGGAAGTCTTTGTTTAGGTCAAGAGTCTTAGATTGCCTTGAGAAACTATTGAAGGAAGAATAATTGACTGGGTTTTCCCCTAGATAGGGTTTTTTCCTTGGTTGTTTACCTACATCTGTTGTCCTTATGTTATTGTTTTGGTAATTGCTTGATGAACTAAAAGATAAAAGAAGAACATAAAGATAAAATAATGAAAAGTAATTATCTATATAAAAAAATATTTCTACCTTTTTTATTTTCTAACATGGTATCAAAGCTAAGGAGAAGAAGAAAAAAAGGCATGTTGAAGATCTATTAAAAGAAGACTAAGGAATCTCAATAAGTTGAGAAATAAATCATATAAGGAGACCTTAGAAGGAAAGAAGTTTAATACCTTCTAGGATAATGTCTAACTCCATAAAGGCGGAGAACAAATTAGAAGGAGCATCAAGTTACAAGTCATGGAAAAAGATGATGGATCTAATCCTCCAAAAGAATAAAGTTTTGGATCTAGTCAAAGGAAAAGTAAAGAATCCTACAGATGAATCAAGTGAAGAAAAGAAATAAAAGTTTAGAGAAACAAACATTTTGGCTATAAGCCTAACAATGGATGGAATGCATTCGGTCAAGGAGTTAGGATATCTTTAGTAATCAACAAGGAGAGCGAAGGAGAGAAAATCTCGAACGACTGTTCCACTCATCACAAGAAGAAAGGAACCTGCAAGAAGTCCAAAGGGCCAATGCTACAATTGTCACAAGATGGGTCACTATAAAAGGGGTTGTCCTAAGAATCCAGGGAATAAAAGGAGGAACAGGGATCAACCAAACGTGGCCAAAGAAGTTTCACCAAATAAGAACAAGTTGAAGGGATCCAAAGTCAAAGATCTATTTGTTAGGGACTCTATCCCTTATGTATCCCTCAAATTTGGATTTAGAGGGAGCTCTTACCACTTTCCAAAGATAAGTATCTTACTCCTTGTCTTATCTTTTATAATTGGTTTCCCTTACTTATCTAAGTTTGTTTATATTAAATACTAATCACATTTATATTAAGATATTCCTTGTTTTGGAAAGGCTTACTGAATACTCAAGGATTATGAAAGAAGGCCTCGCAAGACTAAGCATTGGGATTACAAGGTTTGTTAAGAAGCAAAGGTATGCCTAAGACCATAAGTTTTTTTCTCTTCATGATCAAGGTATGTTCATTATTTTTGGTAATTTATTCTACATTATTAACGTTGTTGTGTCTAGCACTCTTGAATGATAAAGATTCTTGATTGGGTGATTCATCATTAGATAAATCTACTCTCCTCATATCTTTGATTACTCTTGTGGAACCCTAAAAATGTTCTCTGCAAAAAAAACCTAACTTAAGGGTATGTCGATGATAATGTGTGAAATCCTAGACTACTAGGGTTATTGATGAAGTCTAGAGAAAATGCTTGACGCTTTGATAATGTCATGTTTGGGGTTTTGATATGATTATGAAAACCCTAACTTGTTAGGTTTGAATGGTAAAGTCTAAAATCTCGAACCTTTGAAGTATTGGTAATTTACGGTTTGTTATGTTTTGTATTGAAACACTAGATCATTAGGGTTTGGTAGGGTGTATAAGAAAGACCCTACAATGTCCTAGAAATGAAATCATTAGTATATGTGTGTTTGTCCATTCAAACCCTAGTATGATCATGTTTGTTATATGTCTAACTTCTATTGATATTTGTGTCATTAGGTTTGACTAACACATGTTATGATATGCTTGTGCATGATGATGAAGTCCTAGATATATGTGTTAACCTAATTTTTGAAGGTCATGATTCCTAGGGTCTGGAACCTAAGCCCATCAAAGTTTGATGATAATATCTATGAATTCTAGGGTTTTTAACTAAGCCTTAGTAGAAGTTAAAATCTCTCTCATATATGATTATTGCATGATAATATGGGATTTATGAAACATTGATACAACTTGAAATTGTATTGTGGTTATTGAGAATTAGTAAAATCTAGGGTTTACAACAAATCCTAGTCGAAGCTAGTCATGTTATTACTTTAAATTAAGCTGTGATTGGTTTTGATTGTTAAAGCTTATGTATGAAATATAGGGTTTTGTAGTAAATCCTAGTAGGAAGTCTAACATATGAATTCTGAAAGTTGTTAGATTCTTTGTTGAAATTATACATGTTTGAATTGATTTGAGGGTTTGCTATATGTTATAAAAGAGATTGTCATATATCTGAAAGAAATATTGAATCCCTTAATGTAATGATATTGATAGCGTGATTGAGCTGTTGATGTGATTTAGGGTTTGTAACAAAAACTGGGAAAGTATAAAAGTATGTGTTGTTGGTGAACCTAACTAAGTTTAGGTGTTTGATGTCTAAAGTCAAATGCTTCCACTGTTATATGATTATGATATCATTAACCTCATGCTTATATATATTTGGTTGTACTTGCTATCTAAGTTGTGCAGGTACATAATCTTCAAGATGGTGAATATGTTCATTTAATAAGCATGATGAAGAAATTTATATGGATGATGACAGTCATGATTACTCTGATCAGAAGGATGGAAGCCATGAAATATTCTCTGATGTCATAGAAAAGAAGTTAATATCCCTATGTTAAGAAGGAGCTTGTGTATATTCCTTGTATAAGAATGATTAGATCCTTCCTGGTTAAGAGGGAGTGATGGATATGGTTCTCTACTTCATGTTTCATGCACTAGACTAGGACTAACAGTCGTAAGTATTAGTGAAGGCCATAAATTAGAGAAGGAAAAATCATTATTATCTTCATTTAAACAAGTCTCGATTTGAAAGGGAACGCATACTGTAGTCATGATGGATACCTTGAATTAATTGGAGAATTCATATTAAGGTGTTGCTCAAAGAAGGAAACCAGGATTTGTTTGTAGAATATGTTGTTACACGTGAAGTAGGAAATAAAGATGTATGATTAAGGAATATTCTATCAAGATTCATTTGGAAGTACTACTATGATAAAATTGAGAACCAACAGCAATTGTCTGGAGGACCCCGAAGGTTTGTGTTTACTTATATACATTTGAAAGTTTTTTACTCATAGGGGTTGTGTTTGTATAGGTAAATCTCTCGAATGTTTTGATAGCATAGTTTACATGCTTGTTGTTATCAATCAGTTTGATCAAGAGACATTTGTTATTGCGGATCTATGTGATCGGGATGGATTTTTACTAATTGTAAAATTTAGATTTGTTGAGGCTTTGTGAGTGAAGCATTTCCTGGGAGGACATCAGGCTGACACTATGTGTTGATGTCTAAATCCTGACATAGGGAGGGTGGAATTGGTCATAGAGCTATGAAATTAGATACACACCTAGATCCTTGGGTTGATGTTTAGAAAGTAAGCCTGATGGTACCTAGAGAGGTTGAAAGCTTTAGTCCATTTTAGTCCCACCTAGATAGATTTCCTTGGCCAGGAATCTAGTGCATAACATCATGAGTGCCTAACTTGTTGAAGGACCTTGGACAAATTTCCCTAGTCACGAATCTATTCCATGGCATTGTGGTGCCTAAATTTTTCATGGTTCATGTGTTTTGATATCTTGTACTTACAAATACCTCCCAATTTAAGAGGGAGTGTTGAAATATGTAACTAGGCTTGGTCTTCATAAATGTATTTGAGTCACAATGAAATGTATTTATCAAAAGAATGAAGAAATTATTATTATTATTATTATTATTATGACATATTAAAGAATGGGTTTCATGCTTGGGTTGTCATGTTTTATGTCAAAGTCCCCAATGAGGACTCATAGGATTTATTTTGAGTCATTAGAGGCATTATCCATTGAAAGAGACCCTTCTTGGGCTTTTGAATCATTTAAAAAGAATTAACATTGAGTCAAATAAGATATTTTTCACCTCCACACCAAGTCAGTGTCAAGGAGATCAAGTTGGCTTCAATAAGTTCAATTTTTCCTCACTAGAATGTTATATATACAAGGCAATTCAAATTCATTTGGAGCATTCACTCTCTCTCTCTCTCTCTCTCTCATAGTTTGATATCTTGAAGTTGGAAGCTGGGAAGTGAAAAGTTGGAAAAGAGCTGGAAGAAGGATGGAAAAGGGTGTGAAGTTTGGAGATAAGAAAGAAGACATCAAGATCAAAATTTTGGAACATCTATCTCTCACTCAGAAGGTCTAGTATCTAGGGAGATCGAAGGTTTTCTTTGTCTTGAAGTTGTTGTTGCTTCCAATTGTTGGGTCAAAGTTGCTACTGCAAGTTGATGTTGCTAGGCCAAAGTTACTTTTGAAGGGTAATCATTTGCAAGAAGGATTGAGAGATGACTTGGTGTGGAGGAAGTCTTTGCCTAGGTTAAGAGCCTTGGATTATCTTGAGAAACAATTGAAGGAAGAATTTTTGACTGGGTTTTCCCCTAGATAGGGGGTTTTCCCTAGTTGTCCGCCTACATCTATTATCCTTGTGCTATTGTTTTGGTAATTTTTTTATGAACTAAAAGATAAAATAGGAACATAAAGATAAAAGAATTGTAAGTAATTATCTATATAAGAAAATATTTCCGCCTTTCTGATTTTCTAACAGTTTACTATCAATCTTCATCTTTTAAAGTGTAAAACATCTATGATATAACTACTTGTTTAGAGGCCAAACTTAATGTGCTATATAAACTATTAAAATATTCAGCCTTTATTGATTTTCTATCCTTCCTAATATGAAATACATCACAACATCACATGCACTTCATCATCAACTTCTCGTTTCGTGGAATGGAAACATTGACTTTTCTTGATTTATATCTTTCTATCTCCTTGTTTCCATTGCTAGATGATGAGAGTTCAAAATGAATTGATGGATTTTGTGTCATTGATGCATGAAGAATTTTCCCCTTTGAGAATATGTTGTTCTATGTTTTATTTTCTTTAGGTACTCTTCTTGCCAACTTGAAGAATCTTAATATTATACTATAATGAACCTAGATTTTGTAGAAATCCCACTTCCATATTGATGAGGGTTTTATATGGATGTCGTTAACCATTTTATGTTGATTTGATTCCATACTCACTAAGTATGGTTTTTTCTTTGTGGGTTCTTGACCTATTAAATATTATTTAATCTACTAAGTTTTCATTGTATTTCTGAGTGTCTTAAAAGGAATTGATTTATACATTAGTAGCTGATATGAAATTTGTTTATTTTTTTCTTTATGTAGTGTTGTAGCTACTACAACAACTCTCCAAGATTTTCGCTTGCACCCAATTTTGGAGCCTCCCTTGAGAGTTTCACTTAATGAATGCACACACTCAGGTTCACTTCATGAACTCATGTGAGTCTTAGCATTAGCCTTGCTTGTTCATTTCACCAAGTATTGGATGTTGATATCAAAGTCATGCTTGTGACCATGTTCTAGTTATGCCCAAAGCCCTCGCTTCATGTGTACTTATTGTGTTCGCTATGAAAGCATCTTTTGCACTCACACACGAAGTCACATCCATTGTTGCACAAGAGTTGTCACAGTTAATCAATGATCAATCACAAGTGTTGTGCTTGTCGCTTGCACCGTCGGTCAGTCATGTTGAATATGTGTGTCGGGTTGGTTTGAGTTGTCTCATCGTCAAGTCATGTTGGTGTGTGTTTGTAAGATCACATTTGCATCTTTAACCCATTCACACACTTAGTCATTTTGCTGAAGTTCTAATGAATGGACTTCCCTCTGATAGTCAGACCATCACCCCACCATCGACTCAATTGACTATCACATAGAACAACACAAAAGTACCAAGTAGCCTGTTCAAGCTACCCTGCTTGCAAGCAATTCAATCAACCTTCACGCTGGCCACCAGGAGAGTTGGACCCGACAACCATCCAGGGACTAACTCCATTCAAAAATTGCACAAAGGCTATTGACCTTGGGCACTCTGTTGAATGAGAAAATTGCATAGATAGGTCGCATAGACACCCAGTGCCCATCCCTATCTCCCTTAGAAAATTGCACAGTTTTCCCAGGTAGTCCTCCCAACTGTCGACCAACTGCTAATCTAGAAAATTGCGCATTTTCATGAGTAGGCCTTCTGTTTCCTAGCAGTTATCTCAGCTCAGAAATTCTGCAAAGATGATAAACAACCCGACCTCCTAGCCTTAGTGTAGTTTATCCCACCAACAAATCCCAGCAGTAGACTGAGAGTTCCCTACAGGTATTGTGCAATTTCTGCTACCAAGCTCCTGAAAGTTCCCCTTGGAAATTGTGCAGTTTTTTTTACCAGTGACCCAGTAGCCAGTTGCCAGTTTCCTCCAGGAATTGCGCAGTTTTTGCTGCCAGGCTCTCTGCCATTTCCTCCAAAAAGATGCACAATTTTTTCCTGCTGATCCTCCATGCAGCCAAACCAATTCCTTTAGAAAATTGCGCAAATTTTATTGTCAAGCCCTTGCTGCCTGCTTGTTCCGAAAAATGCACAGATTCTATCTGCCTTTCCTTCCTGTAGCCCAGACTATCCCTCCCAAATTTGCGTAGTTTTACCTTCTAGCCCAGCCAGACTTCGTGGACAGTCACTCTCAAATCAAATTGCCCATATGCATCACCTAGTGAATATTGCACAGTTTTCATCAGCAGTGCCTAGAGCCATCATCCCACCTCACAACATTGCTACCTTTCCCAATCACTTGCATCCGAAATGATCACGTGTCATGGTAGATTAGGAGGTTTTTAGATTTGATGTCATCTTGTCATGAATGAATGCAGGTACATGTACACTAATAAACATGGCACGATGACGAATGGGATGAAGGAAGGGAGCACATGTAGAAGGATAGGTTCACAAACAGATGAATGAATGATGCATGTGAATATGTGTGCTCGCGAATAGATGATCATGCAAATACGTGCTCGCAGATAGATGGAAGAATAAACATGCAAGATGTGCTCACGGACGAACATTCACCTTTCATGAATAGATTATCCTTTCAAGCCTTCCAACATACAAGCAAGGAGAAATGTGCTAAATCAACATCAAATGAACCAATGACCATCAAAGACTTTGCGCACCTTGCCATGCGGAGGTGAAGCTATGACACACCATGAATACGTCCATCACCCAACAACACTACAACTCAACATGCACTCCAAAAGTAGCACAGATGTACCAGCACTATCATGTCGATCCATGTCGTCCACATCTCTACTATGGGCCATGTTGTCAATCAATAGAATGTAATGTGGAATTCCAAGAGACCCAATTGTTATATAAAGAGTCATGTAAATTTGAAAAGTCATGGAAGGCAAACAATCATGAGGGTAGTCGAATAGCCACAAGGGTCAGTTTCACCCTTGGCTATAAATACCCCCTCATCTGTACATGCAAGGGAATTTTCATCTCAACTTCTCCCACATAGCCAAGAGTGTATGTGATCTTTCCTTTGAGGAGTAAGTAGTGGATCCAATGCCCCTCACATAGCGTTAGTGATGTGTCGTGTAACAATGTGCCTTAGAACTTTCGCTTTATTCAGAAGCCTGCTAATAGGTCAGCACATTTTCACACATGTATTGTAACTGTTGTAAGACTAATATTTAACACTTGTGATACATGTTTATTTAACATGTGTTCTACATTTGAACTATTTCACTTGTTGTAATACATAATCTATTAATGGAAATGTGTTGTATATGTTGTTAATGTTGTCTCGCTCATGTAGACTACTCTCCTGGACATCAGTCAGACCTTTGACATAGAACTTGCTATAAGAACCATAGTACTCACGAGGACTAATCTGTTGAGTGTTATACGTGTTATCTTCCCTTATGTGTTGTGATTGCTGCATCCATGTGGACTGTTCTGCCAGAAGTTGCACATGTCCTGTTATGTTGTCTGTTACTAGCAGAGTTGGGACTTCTCGCAATCGACTTGGGACTCACTCCCACCCTCTCCCTCTATGGTGAATGAAACATTGACACAAGTGAAACTTACACTCACCACGCATGCAAACTTCACTTCTCAAAGACAAAGAAAACCACTCTTCTGTGCTGACAACAAAGAGTTAAGTCAAATCCTTAAGATAATGGCAATCACGCCACTGTACCAGATGGGGCTCCCACACCAAACGATGTGAGGTCCTGTTGGGACTCCCACACAAAATGGTGTGAGGTCATGTTGGGACTTCATACTGGGGTGATCCCCTGAATGTTGACGGATCCAACACCATCAACATTTCTCACACTAGAAGGAGGGCCAAATGACAAGCTATGTCCTCTCATCCTGTTTTGATCCTTTGCATATCTATCATGGATTCTTTCACTCTTCTCCCTTCACGATGATTTTCAAATCATGAATATGTCGCCATCATAAGGGAGTTTTTCGATTAGTTGTCCACTTACACATATGATGGTGAAGGCGAAGTGGCCTAGCTTGAGTTCTTACATGACTTTCTTTCCATGCTTTATAAGGAAGATGGATGTTATAACTAACATGCCAGCTTGCTACTTGTATACACACTTCGTGAATCTCCACATTAATGGTTGTGTAGCCTACCCGCTGATAGTGTGCACTCACTTGAGCACTTATGTCATCTCATTGAAGACACTTTCTAGTTTCTATCATTTTGATCCAGAACATCTTGACCAAAAGATGAAACAACAATGGAAGGCTCTGCATGAATCACCTATGGATTTTTGGAAGCACTTCCGTGATTTGCAATTTCAAGCTCCGATGAGCCAGATGAAATTTTTCTATATTTGGGACCGATTCGAGTACTGCCTTAAGAAATATGCTCATCCCAAGAAGAAGTCCAAGCTCAAACCCTGCTCGTCATTCTTTAGAGATGGAGCTACGTAATCACAGATAGACTCAATCCCTATCACAAGTGACTGTTTTCCATCCTCCCATCAAATAGCTCCACCATTGCAGAATGATTTGGGAGAGCATGAACACACATTTGTTGAACCATCACGTCCTCCTGACATCACTCCTTCCGATTTTCGTACAGACTTGGTTGTGAGTCCCATACCTCGCCACATGTATTTTGTACCTCAACCTTCATCTTCATATTCTAATCATCCTCTAGATGAAAATGCCTCGTGTTCTTCCATTCCAGACTCTACACTTGTTTTGAATGAGGATCGATCTATCAATGGAGTTGGTGTTGCACAACCAACATGCACTAGCATTCATGAAGAGCATGACAGGGAGATTGAACATCCACTGATAGTAGGGGACCATCCATGTCTATTTGTATCTCAAATTTTTCTTGGCATCTTTGTTGATCCTGCCATCCCTGATTTTTCATGTGTATCTCCGTCCATGGATGCACC